>QVRM01003061.1:0-28554 GCA_003439945.1 Dermanyssus gallinae
CACAGACAGGCGGACGGACAGACGCACCGGCAGCAGTGCAAGCGCGTGGTCTAGCAGGAAGAGTTCCTCCTTGGGCGTTGGAGATACTCATTGGGGTGTTCTCCTATTGTGCTTCTCCTTGGGGCCGATGGGGGTTCGTCGGGCTAAAGGGGCGGCCAGATGCCCCTTTAGCCCGACGAACATTCTAGGACGCTTTCAGCGAGTCCGACGTACCCAGCAGAGACGAGCTACACACGAGCGAGAACGCACGCACTCATACACTCACCAGGACACAGATGAATGTACGATTTAGTTCCCGCCGTATCTCATGGTGTCGCCGCGACGACGACGAGGTACCGGCCGAAGGATCCGGCCATCGGCGGACCCCGCAGGTGCCCCGCTGATCCGCTAGTCAGCCGGTGAGTTAGCTAAGCTATACTCTTCGTTTCCGTCTTCACTTTCGTTTAGTTTGCGAATCGGAACTACACATCGTACAGACTTTACTGACGACAACCCCCGTTTAGCTTCTGTCGCGCATCTCCCCTTTTCTTGGGGCTGCTCCCTCTCGCCCTTTTTCTTTCTTCCTTCTCTCTATTCCTTCTGTATCTCTCCCTCTCGCCTTCTCTAGTGTGCGTAACAACTCGCTTTCCCTGTATCCCCGTGCCGACGCTCGTTCCTTGTTTCGGACTTCATTATTCTTGCCGGGGGTCACGTCTGAAATTTCGTCGTCGCTCGACGTTCTGTGGAACCTGTTTCCAGCCGGCTTCTAACCAACCAGTGCACCAACCAACAGAACGTTCCCAAGTGCCATGCTCGAATTTACCACTCTTAACTATCCGACCGGTGTGGTTCTTTTCTTTTCCACTTGGGAGGGTCAATCGTTGTTGTTTTTGCTGTTGCCCGCGTCATTGGCTGCATACTAGCTTTGTTGTTCGTCGTTGTTGCTGTGCGGCGCCAGAGACCTAAGCTTAGTCCTCGGGCAGTTTAAGGTACTTGAGGAAAAAGCGGTTTGTATCAAACGAGAGGGCACAGGTACACACACATTATGCGATTTTTTTCCTGGCTAGAATTAAGACGCAGTGCGGAAGAAGAATTTATATGTACACATGCGTGTAACCTTCCGTCCGCCAATTGAAATAATGTACTCCAGTATGTGCATGTGTGTTTTTGCTACTTTTTCTGCTACTACGTGTCGAATGCTGCGACAGCTGCTTGCTGACCATAGAGAGTTCGTCCTGACGGAGCGTCGACAGGCGCCCTTGGTCACACCGGCGGTGGGGTGCTGGGGTTGGCACAGAACAAACAAGGTGTGCAAGTGGAACAGCATAAGCTGACTGCGATGACCACGCCGTCGGCAGTCGTGGCCGCCGCTTGCCGCGGCAGAGCTGCAATGTTATGGCAATTCAGCCATCTAGATGTATTCTCGAGCCATCAAGGAATTGCAGCGCTGTCTCTCTGCCTCTTCATTTTTTTTTCTGTTTGTATGTTGTATGTTTTTGCCGACAACAAAGGATAGCTTGGCACTAAACTACACCGTTACGACGTAGACTTCACGCTCAACGGCTGGAAGCAAGCGGCTTTTTCTTGTTTCGTTTTTTCGCAAGGCTCTTGGATGTACGTTTTGACTAGACAATGTCTGTACGTGTGAATGATCCATCAGCAACGAGTGATGTGAATTACGTTACGAGTAGTGCCAGATGCTCGTTCCAGACGCCGTTCAGTTTTGCTCGTCTCGCCTTTAACTTGTTTCCCGTCAGTTCGTTTGAATAGCCTCCGAACGTACTTGTTTGAATGTGGGTGCGGCGGTGGCGAGGGTACCAGCAGCAATGTTGTTGTTAATGTTGGTGTTGTTGTTGTTGTTGTTGCTACTGTTATTAGTCTTGTTGTTGTCGTCGTTATTATTGTTGTTCGTCTTGTTGTTGTTGTTTCGTCTTGTTGTTGTTGTTCTTGTCTTCCTTATAATCAATGTCCGTCGACGCAGTTCGTAAAGGCGCGGAGTGAATCGCGTTGAAGTTTCCTCTGTACAAAGAGCAGGTCTTTCCCGAGTCTAGCCGAATCGGTGCCGCTCAACAGTGGTTGTTGCTGCTGCTGCTGCTGCCGCCGTTACTGTTACTACGACAACTTGTCGTCAAGTGGGCAAAGTGTGGCTTTGATGGCCACAGTGGCGAGGGCGGTGGTCGTGATGGTGGCGGTGATGATGGTGGTGACGACGTCGATGGTGACTGTAATGATGGTGATGACGTCGATGGTGATTGTGATGATGATGATGATGCTGATGATTATGAGGAGGATGGGAATGAGGTTGATGATGACGACAGTAGCCGCTTGCGGGGCACGGCCGGCAGGCACTTCTCGCTCGCTCGCTCGACTTGTTTTCGGGCGTTCGGGGTTGGTGGACGTCGGACGACCGAGCTCGCCCGTCGGTCGGTCGGACGGACGGACCCAATGCCGCCACGATGCCGTATGACAGAGACGTATACGTCGTTTCCTGGAAGCAGAGTCATTGGCTCTGCTTTGTGGCGGCCCTGACTTTTCTTCGTCGCTTCCTGCCTTCCTGTCTGTCTGTCTGTCTTGGCCGTCCTTCCTTTCTTCCTTGCTTCTTCGCTGCCTCACTTGCTTGCTTGCTTGCTTGCCTGCTTCTGGCTTCCTTGTCGTTCACCCTCGTCCATACCACACCACTTTTCCCCTCTTTCCCCGCTTGCTCCTCTCTACGCCTGCCCGCCGGCCAGGTCCCCCCTCCAGCAGAGTGGGTCGACCGCTACTTACTACTGGCTGGCTGGCTGCCGCCGAGTTACGCCGTTCGCATCTTTCCGCCCATCCGTTCGTCGGTAAGTTTGTCCATTCATCCATTTACTGCCTCAGCCATTGTTGCTGCTGCTTCAAAGCCGTCGGCCGCCACGGTGACGGTGATGTTGCCTATGATGGCGACGTCAACATCAACATCAACAACAACAACAAAAACACAACAACAGCAACAGTAGCAGTATTAGCAGCAGCAGCAGGAACAACAAGAACTACCGCAACAACAACAACAGCAACAACAATAACAATAGCAATAGCACGGAGTCAGTCTATCACGGGTGCGCTGTCCCCGCTCGCGTAGCCAATGGCCCGAGCCGTGCTTCAATGCAACAACATCGAGACTCAACATGCTGGCCGCTGACGCCGACAACGACAGTGAAGACGACGACGACAGTGTCCTTTCCACTGTACGACATGGCACTGCCACATTACATTGGACAGAACGTCGTAGCTAAGTAGTATGTAGTAGTCCAGAGGATCTGAATGCAGTCTACTACCTCTGTCGTGTCGTCTGTGCAATAGTGTTAGAGAATCGTTTTGTCCCCTGTCTAGCTCCCTAGCGCACTACTCCCTCTCTTCTCGCCTTTCTTTCTGGAATCTATCATCGCAAAATGGCGAAATGTCGCGCTTTATTGACGGGCGTTATCGTCATTCCTACCATTTGATTGAGTTGTGGCTGTCATTGTTGTCACCATCATCGAATCCGAATTTGAGAATGCCTCGCAAAGAACCCGCCATTGTTTCGACTGGCGGGTCGTGTCAACTCTGCGCTCACCACCCTGCGCTCTTCTGTAGCAAGCTAATTGGCCTACCACTGCTCTTGATTGGTGGTAACGTGCACGATGCTAACCGACAACGATTCTAGGCGAATTCCCAGCGGCAGTAACACGTTCGTAGGTGGGGTACGTTACTCACTCCGGGTCTGCTGGAGCGTAGCGTTCACTAGTGTTTTGGGCCCGAGTTGCTCCGAGTTGTGCTGTGCGGCCAGTGAGGACCTTGTTTTTCTACAAGGGCCTCTGACAACGGCTGGGCCTTTCACAGCTGTCACACGTTAGGTCTTGAGGACCCCTCGTGTCGCTCTCTCTCATTATATATAAATATATATATATATATATATATATATATATATATATATATATATATATATATATATATATATATATACGTCTACTTTCACTTCTACAATTAGAACTTCTATTAATTGCAGAGCCATCTCTATAGTCATCGCAGCTAATGGTGCAGGTCCGCCTGTAGCAGGGTCTGCAGCAGAGCAGAGTAGAGCTTCCCCAGCAACAGCAGCAGTAACAAACCATCGAAGTAAAACACCTTGTCGAACTGGAACTAATGTGGTCAGCCAGATCCTACTAGAGTGATCTGCGTAGGGTCTGGCTACAAACTACTAAGTCATGTCGCTCTTTGCTACACGAGACTGGTGCTTGGAGCAAGTACAGCACGGCTGGTGGGGACCATGTTCTCTGATGCACTCGGATTGTGTTAATTTGTTGTTAGTAAAGTAATCCGTCGTGTGGTTACTTAGCGGCGACTGCCACCCACTGTTGCCGCTGAACTTGTTCTCCTGCTGCTGCTGGCGAGGTGGGCGATGGTGATAACGATAATCATGATCACGATAATGCTTGCTATTTTGCTGTGACGATGGTGGTGGTGGTGGTTATTGCGGCCATTCCAGAGAGGATTAAAGAACTGTCTGACAAGCTGGCTGCTCTGCGTGCTGTGTAGCACGAGTGACAAAAGGCCGGAGCTCACAGTGGAGTAGTAGTTCCTTGTGTTCTTTGCATAGGCCGCAATGATTCCCATGCTGCATATCTGCCTTCTGACACTAACCGCAGCTGTTGTTGTTTTTATTATCGTTGTTGTTGCTGTCGTTATTATTATTGTCGTTGTCGTTTTTGTAGCAATGGTTGTAGCAGTAGTAATCGAATGACACTAGTTAGCTTCAGAGCTGCTATATATTGTTAATGTCGAGATTTTTTATTGCAAGCTGAGCTGATTTCCGACTTTTGTCGGACGTCTTCTTCCCCGTCTTTTAGCTAGCTATACGGATCGCTACGCTACAAGCCCACTTCCACCCCACTATTAGCTATACGATGTACTTGTTTTTTTTTTTCGATTACTACTGCCAGTGTTACTGTTAGCTTTGTGCACGCCGGAAATCAAGCGAGGATGTACCTTTGTATATATATATATATATATATATATATATATATATATATTGTTTTAGCTCTCGCCGAGGCAGACCAGGTAAGAAAGTACCAGAACATCGGGTACCCGCAGGTTCTGCCCACTTCTCTTTAAAAACTTTGGCGGCCTGGGCCAGCCCATTCGTGGTTTGCTACAGAAGGTCGGGAAACCTGTGCCTGATTCTGACCGGCGGAGATTGGAGAGCAGACAATTTTCTCAGACAGCGCTTGATGTGCAACGGGGCACTGCGACTTCGGCCCGGGGAATGGCTTGTCCCCACACTGGACCCCCGTAACGGTGCACACGTTAACGGTAATGCCCCACCTTTGAGGTTTAACAAAAAACATATATATGTATATGTATATATATATATATAGAGAGGGAGCGAGAGAGAGATGTCAGTTTGTGAGAGTGTGTAGACAGTGAGTAAATTCAATCGTACCTCCTTAGGAGGAAGGCATGTAGAAGACATCATTCGTATTTGTGGTTGCCGCCCCAACGTTGTTATGGTCGTTTTATCAATTTTTATTACAATCCTGTATAAGTGAACGTGTTTCAGCCTATAGCAGCCCTGGTTTGCACCATTCGGCAAGCGATCCGAAAATTTAGATCGCGTTGCCTTGCTGGACGTCAATGGTAGTACTTTTACTACCACGATTATAGTGCTACATCCTCTTCGACTATTTCCCTCCTTCTATTATACTTTGTCGCCGTCGATCTCTTGCACTTTCTTTTTCTTTTTCCTTTAATTCCTCCACCTCTGCCTTATCTTCTCCACCTTGTCGGCAATCGTTGTTGCCTGCCTAACACGATGCCTCGTGGCACTGCTTGCTAGCCCTACGTATTGACTACCTGCCAATAAAGATGAAACGATGCACTACTGCCACCAGGCCGGACTGGCATAACTCCGCCTAATGACGAACGAAGGAGCTTTGTGCACGCCGGAAATCAAGCGAGGATGTACCTTTGTATATATATATATATATATATATATATATTGTTTTAGCTCTCGCCGAGGCAGACCGGGTAAGAAAGTACCAGAGCATCGGGTACCCGCAGGTTTTGCCCACTTCTCTTTGAAAACTTTGGCGGCCTGGGCCAGCCCATTCGTGGTTTGCTACAGAAGGTCGGGAAACCTGTGCCTGATTCTAACCGGCGGAGATTGGAGAGCAGACGATTTTCTCAGACAACGCTTGATGTGCAACGGGGCAATGCGACTTCGGCCTGTGGAATGGCTTGTCCCCACACTGGACCGCCCGTAACGGTCCACACGTTAACGGTAATGCCCCACCTTTGAGGTTTAACAAAAAACATATATGTATATATATATATATATGTATATATATACATATATGTATATATATATATATATATATATATAGAGAGAGAGAGAGAGAGAGATGTCAGTTCGTGAGAGTGTGTAGACAGTGAGTAAATTCAATCGTACCTCCTTAGGAGGAAGGCATGTAGAAGACATCAATCGTATTTGTGGTTGTCGCCCCAACGTTGTTATGGTCGTGTGGCTGCGATCGCTAGCGGAAGGAAGTGAACGCCTCTCCCTCGTTCTCTTGAGTCTATTACGTTCCCTTTGGTACACGCGGCTACCATTTGTCGATCTCGCGATGACCAATCATTGATGAGGTCGAGAAAGTAGTTACCTACCGCAGTTCGTGTAGTGTTGCTGTGTCTTATGTTGCTGTGTCTTATGTTGCTGTGTCTGGTATCGTTGTTGCTGTCCGTTTCGTCGTTGACAGCCGCAGCAGCAGCAGCAACCGCACTTTATTTGTCTCTATGTGAGACATAGAGAACACGATAGAAAAGTGCCAAAAATGTAACCCTATGTGTTAGGGCTACATTTTAATGTAGCCTTTTCTTTCGTGAATCACGTACGATGCAGCGCTGCAAGGCTTTTTCATCGCATCTCAACAGATAGGTCGTGGTCAGCCTTATCATCTTCCATCTTCTCGTCATTGATTTACGGGTTCTGTTCACATTTCCAGTCGTCTCACCGACGTCATCATCGTCGGTGACTTCGGGTTGACAGTCAGAAGAGAACATTCGATTTTGCTTCTGCTTGCCTCACTTGCATGGCTCTTCTCGTTTATTTTCGTTAGCTATCTAGGTTTCTGGTCTATCGATTGATTGATCAATCAAACGACAAACTGATTGATTGATTGATTTATTGACAGCCAGACAGCTAGCCTGACAGCCAGCCAGATAGGCAGACAGATAACTAGAATGATTAGATAATATAATGATGATATAGCCAGATCGTCATCTGCGTACTTGCCTAGGCTGCTGCTGCTGCTACTACATACAGGCATCATGGTGCTCGCGCAGGCTGTATTCCTCTGTCCACACACGACCCACGTGTGGCGAACTAGCCAGTCCAGGACTGGGCAGACCGCATCTGCCAGTTGTATTGGCTGTTCAGGTGTACGGCAGATGTGCAGCATACAAACATTGATCGAGTTTCGATTGATCTCGTAACACCGTACCCTAGTCGTACTACAGCTAGTACAGTGTCTGTACTATAGCTGTAGTACGACTAATGGGTCGTCGTAGCATTTGTGCTAGAACTAGTGTAATCGTGAGAGTGTGTTGCGTTGTCGTAGTAAATTTTGTTCTTGTTGTTGGTGTTGTTGTTGTTGGTGTTGTTGGTGTTGTTGGTGTTGTTGTTGTTGTTGTTGCTGTTGCTATCCTTGTTGAAGCAGCGGCGCCGCCGCCGTTATTGTGGTGCGGTATCGTTAGTAGCCTCGCGAGTGGTCGCCGTGGAGATGAAGTGAAGCCATCGTCTATATATATATATATATATATATATATAGCGAGAGAGAGAGGTAGAGGGAGAGATAGGCTATACCCGTCAGACATTAGGGGCCATATTGCTTGCGGTAGCTGTCGACCCACTGTTTTTATCCGTGGCAGCGAGTGGCGAAGCCCGTGACGAGTGTCAAAACTTCTTCCGCCAAATTGCATGCGAAGTGCCTCCTAGGATTTTGACTAGGTCGCTCTCTCTTGTTGTATATAAAAGATATATATATATATATATATATATATATATATATATATATATATATATACACACACATATATAGTGTGTGTCCTTATATAGGTGATGAAGCACATCGATAGTGGGTTTTCTTCTCTCTCTCTCTGGTTCTTTTGCACTCCGATCTTCGAAATCGGAGTTGGGGGACGGATCACAACTGCGAGCGCGAACATCAGTAGCAGCGGCGGCGGTGGCGGCCATACGATGTTTGCGTGTAAGTGTGTAACGCTTTTCTATTCGGATGAAGTTTTTCAGCAGTTCTTCGCTCTGTTTGTTTGTTGACTTGCTCCGTTCGCATTAGGTTTCTCGTTTTCGTACCATTAACGGTCGCTGGACTTCCGAACTAGCCGCCCGGCCCGGCCGTTCGAACGGCCGGGTTTGCTAGCGGGCTTGCAGATATGGCTTCGCTCAATGGCTGAGTTTCAATCGGGCCATATCGGGTCGCTCAACGCGAGCAGACACTTCATCGCGTTCTGTCGGGCAGGAACTGCTGTTGTTGTTGTTGTTGTTGTTGTTGCTCTGTTGTTTCTTTTAACGCTCTGAAAACCACATTTTAGACGCTCGTAATGGGCTATGTTGCCTATGGTGGCACGATATCGTCTAAATCCATCTATCGTCATCGCGTTCTCGTACTGCAATTATATAGGCTTTTTCCAGCAGAGGTATGTAGCAGCAGCAGGGAAATGACAACCACGTCCAACAAATTCAACCAGAACGGCCGGGGCTCAAACTAGCGATGTTTTGGTGGTTAACCGTGGTTGCCATGGCAACGGCCCGTTTCGAACGGTGCGTTAGCCGCCTAAACCACCGCCACTACGAATGTTGTTGCAGGCTGCGAGGTCCGCGTGCGTCTAACAAGCCAGATACACAGACAGCCGTTACGCGACAATGTGACGCTAGCGTTGCAGCATTGAAACCATCGGGGAGTCCCACACTATTCACGCGCTCCTCCACATGTGCGCTGGGTGTGCATAAAGTAGTTTTCCCGAACCTCACGCAAAAAAACGCATTGAAACGTCTCTGAATTCCTCCTACTACCATCAGTTGACTGCTTAACTAAAACGAATAACCAACTATACAAGTTATGCGCGTGTTGGCTCGCACTTTCGCAGTTAAATAGCTTAATTTAAGGTCGAAAAAAAGTCCAACGAATATGTGAAAAAAAACAGCCGTCCACCGAGCAGTGTGGTTCAATCAACGGTTCAATCCGGACACGACGAATGCTAATAATATATTAGTTGTAGACTTCTTATAGACGTATATAACTCAGTAAGTCATAAGAGAGCACGTGCATTATTATTAGTTGTCTTAGTAGTAATAGTAGTGTACTATTATTATTAGTAGCAGTAGTAGTCAGTAATAATCTTAATTATTACTCAAGGCAGCAGCGGCAGCAGTAGTATCAATGGTAATCATAAATACGCCAAACCTACTGCAATGGCTCCATTAGTAGCGACCGCAAGCAACAGCAATAACAACGACAACAACAACAACAACAACAACAGGACTGGATTGCAACAGCAAACCACATTAGATCAGCAAATGTTACCTTGATCGGATAGTCTCCTAACACGAGGACTACCGATGCCGCTTTCTCTACAGGTCGTGAATAAGACACAAGGTAGGAAGACACTCCTCTCCGTTGGGGCAGACTCGGGCTGTAAGCGGGCCATGTGATTCGATGTGGCAAAAGCAAGTAGTTATAGCAAAGACAGCATTAATAAAAACAACGGGAACGTCGGTAGGGCTAAACTAACCAGCAGTGCCACTGATGGAGTGTTGGTAGCAGAGTAGGAGTAGTAGTAGTAGTAATAGTAAAAACGAGAACACTGTGTACAACATTAGCAGTTACAATGAGAACAACAGCAACAACAACAACCAAAATTCGTGTATATCTGTCACACCTAGTTGCTGCATTGTATGCGAAGAAACGCATAAAAACGAGCAAAGTGCGTCAGACACATGCAGGCTCATAGAAACACACACATGCGTAGCTGAATTCACAATTTTTTTGGGGGCGTTTTTGAGAACGAATACGTCATGTGGGAAGTAGAAAAGAGCTACATTTACAATGACATAAATCTGACCTTTCGTTGGACCTGATAATATATATATATATATATATATAAATATATATATATTTTTAAGATTATCCGTAAGGCAATGTATGTGCGTAAGTATTTTTTTTAATGTCATGGCAAATTTTTAATCCACTCCGGCATTTACCTTGTCTAAATTGGAAACCATGCAAACCAATTTAAGAGTGGCCGGTCTGGGTCTCGAACCCAGTCCTCCCGAATGCAAGGCAAAGGCTTTTGCCACTAAGCCATTTTGCTCGGTATATATATATATATATATATATATATATATATATATATATATATATATATATATATATATATATATATATATATATATGAACTAAGTTGCTTAACGCGATTCTCGTTTACTGGTCAGCGTTACTGCTTAGGCATGGCACACGACAGTTACACACGTTGCACCCTTACACCAGCTTTATTCGAAGGCGAAACTAGCGTTGATTCTGGTTGCAGCACGACCACGACCTCGACGGACATGATGACAGGCAATGAAGATAGACGCTTAGACGCTGTATCTACAACCATGGTCTTTGCTGCTGCTGCTGCTGCTGCTGATCCGCCTGTTGCTCTAGGTAGGTCGGCTCTACCATGTTCTCATCAGGTTTGCTGTTCCGACAAGTGACTTGTGACTTGTGTCCGTGACGACGTCGTTGGAACGTGATTCGGGGCCGCTGCTTTTCATTGGCGAGCGCGCTCCGTTTCTCTTCACTTGTTTACGACATCATGTTTTGTGCCAACAAATGCACCTAACGGGACGATACGATGAAAGCAACGATTCAATTTAGAACGTCTGTGCTGCAGGCGGCATCAGCGGCAACAACAATAAATCCTACTAAAAATAAAGTAGAGTTCTTCTCGCGTTTAATATATGTCACGTCTGCTAGACGTCTGTCTTGCTGTAGTGCTGAACTCAAAGGTAGCAAGGCAATAATATAACAACAGCATTACATATCGTCGTAGTAGTTGTAGTTGTAGTATTTCAAGTGGTTTAGTCGCTTTCTCAAGGTCAAGCAAGCGCGAAAGGCTTGTCATCTGTCATCTACTAAGGCCGGGCAAAAATGTCATCTTTTGGTGTATGCCAGCTTTCGTTGCCTATGCAGTTGTTGTTTTTGTTGTTGGTGTTGTTGTTGTTGTTGTTTAGAGTGCATGCTTTCCTATGTACGCTTGCATGTACATGCATACGCATCCCATGGGGAGCTTTTCTGCGGCGCCACTGCGCAACGGACATAATAGCACGGCTCGATTTGACTTAATTGGGAGTTCTACTCATTAATCACTGAATCGTGGGTAGTGGGCGGTCATTGGACCCCGACACCCCGGGCAGGGAGCAATCTCTTTGTTGTCGACCTGAAGCGCCCGGCTTAGACTCTTTGTTCAACCTGTGTTATTATGACTGTGACTTCATTTTGGGGCTCCAGCGTACTCAGTCGCCACTTCTATGCCTCGCTTCAATCGCACTCGCAGCACTGTGATAATGCTGACAATCGGGGTTGTTTACGTTTAAATTAGAGCTCTACTGCTTGATTTTAACTTGATTTTTCCTCTAATAGGACTCTCCGTATATATATACTTGGGCAACACTTTTCTATTTGTTATAAATCGACATCCATTACGTTAGCAGGAAGAAGCTCTACGCCATAATTAAATAATGTTTCCCTTCATAGGCATGCATTTAAAAAGAATAGCTGTAACTCCTAAAAGTATGTTATTTTAGTGTATATTTTAATTAGTAGAACTTACCTCTTAAAAGACGTGCAAAAACAGCAAAGGATGACGAAAATATGGCACCGTGCGATTTCTGTGTCATTCCGGATGTGAAAACAATTGAGAGGAAAACGTTTCGATCCACGAATTGGTGCTAAAGTCGATGGATGTTTGAAAATATCGAAAGGCAAGATTTGGAGGTGTGCTTCGATGCATGGATTCAACACCTCAGTATGTATCTATGTATATATATATATATATATAGATGAAAAATTACATCGACATATAAAGAATGATTCTGCTTTCAGAAAAAGACACAATTATCAGTACTGTGCCATAGAAATCTAAAAAACTTCCCCAGGTTACTACGCATGTGGGCTCGTCTTGAGCGTTCCCGCCCGACTCGCAATGTTGAGAGACTGTCGCATTGTCGAATCACAACGACTTTCGTGACACAGGCTCATAGAACGCCTCCCCCCTCGCCCCCTGTTAGTGAGGTTCAGTCACCAGTCTCTTATCCTCAACGTTGACTACAACAGTACACACTCCCGCTTGTCTCGTGTCTTTTCTCTTTCTCTCACTAGCTTTTCTGTTCTCACTCGTCCAGCGTCCGACCCGTCGAATATCATATCGCTAAATGCGAAGCAGCTATATAGTGGCCACACGAGGCATTGGCACGAGATTGCAGCGGGAGTGAGTGAGTGAGGATTTTTTCAGCTTCCCGAATCGGGCCCACACTCGGACTTGGGTTCACCTTTGCTACTCACGCCGCTCGGCGCACGGGCGTCGGCATTTTTCGTCTTTTCTTTCTCTACGAGCGCATTGTTACTGGTAGTGTGAGCGGAGCCTGCACGTGACTCACTTGTCAGGCCGAGTGTACAAACACGCACACACAAATACAGAGATACCCTCACGCTAACGCATATCGATACTGCTGCGGGAACATGCGTGCACGAACGGGAACGAGTGCATGCATGATGCAAACCCGCATAATCGGATCTAGGCACACATGTTCGAATACATGTCTACTTACCCACATATATGCTCTTATATATATATATATATATATATATATATATACAGCATGGTTCGCTATTCGGATCCCGTGCCCCGAGTGTTTGAAAGGAGGCGCGCCATTGCTATGCCGTAGCCCGGGCTGTCCGGCTACCCCGTAAAGGGTTGGTTGACATTGAACGGTCTCGACAGTAGCGAGTCTCCTAGGCGGACTTCTCTGCTGCCAACGGGAAGTGACGGCAAATACAGAAGACCACATAGTCGGCCGAAAAGATGAAGCGCATTTCGATCGTTTTCACGATGGAGGCCGGCGAAGGCTTGTCCCGCTTGTCCTTACTACTACTACTTCTACTACTACTACTACTACGACCTCCAGTTGGTCGACCCAGTCAGGCAGGCGAAAGGACATTTTCGAATTTCGGACGCCGGATAACCTACCTCGGAACGATAAGGCAAAACGGCCTGTGATTGTTCGGTTGCCGTGTCAGCTTTGTCGTTTGTTCGGCGCGCCAGCCTGACAGGGTTTGTTGGCAAAAGGGCAATCGATTTTGTTAAAAATATTACTTTTATACACACACATATATATATATATATATATATATATATATATATATATATATATATTCGAATTTACTGAACCTAATCATCGTGATGCTTACTTGTTTGAGTAGCAGAATTATATTGAAGAGGAAAAAAGCGAGCAAAATCTTGGCTATAGGCGTTGGCTTGATCTTAGTCGTGTTGTCTGTGCTGATTTTGGAGTCGAACAGAGAACAATTAATGTTTGCATTGTTATGAGATACTGATGCACCGTTAAACATACAGAGAAGCTGCAAGCAAATGTGAAGCAAAAATCGTAATATATATATCTATATATATATATATATATATATATATATATATCTATATATATATATATATATATATATATATATATATATATATATATCTATATATATATATATATATATATATATATATATATATATATATGAGATCGATGGTTGTGTGTGTAGACTTTGTGGAAATCGTGATATTGATAGGTGCCATACACTTGTGTGCACCGAAGTAGACACAGCGTCACTATAATCTCGTACACACTACATAGAATCAGTGTAGACGTCGCACAACATCCGATGTATACTACTACCAATATTATGGTGAATAAATATGTATATATATATATATATATATATATATATATATATATATATATATACATATATATATATATATATATAGTAGGAAAAAACGCACGAAATCATATTCATACACGTTTAGGTGCTTGAAATTTGCGTTTGCTTAAAGTACACTACAGCAACTGGCAGCAGAGCGACGCGTGCCGATACGTCGAAGACGACGATGGCGAAGCAGCACAAGCTTACGTAAGCATGCTGGAGCGTTCTAGCTCTAGACTCTCGTCTTTGCGGTGGTGGTGGTGGTAACTGTGGTAGTGGTGGTAGCTCGGTGTGGTTGTGGCGTGATGATGGTGATGACCTTCGCTTCGAACCCCAAGGTCAAGCCAAGGTCGGCTTGGAGAAGATGGCGGCTGTTGCGGCAAGAAGTTTCTCGCGGTCGCTGGCAAAGTTGTTATCGTTGTTGATGCTGTTGTTGTTTCTGCTGTTGCTGTTGTTGTTGTTTCCGTTGTTGCTGTTGTTGTTGTTTCCGTTGTTGCTGTTGTTGTTTCCGTTGTTGTTGTTGTTTCCGTTGTTGCTGTTGTTGTTTCCGTTGTTGCTGCTGTTGTTGTTTCCGTTGCTGCTGCTGTTGTTGTTTCCGTTGTTGCTGTTGTTGTTGTTTCTTCCGTTGTTGCTGTTGTTATTGTTGTTTCCGTTGTTGCTGTTGTTGTTTCTTCCGTTGTTGTTGCTGTTTCCGTTGTTGCTACTGGCGCTGTCTTTGCGGCAGCAGCAGCAGCGGCAGGACAGCGATGGCTGCACACCGACTTGGGAACTTGTGTGGTGGAATACAAAATCTCCTGGGAGTTGACTGGGACGTGCGTAGTGCGGCTTGCCGACGTCGTCACAGCCAAAACTCGAAGCTCGAACACGAACGAACGAATGAAGTGAGCCTGCAGTCAGCCAGCCAGGCAAGCAGATAGGGTAGTCGGGCACACAGACATCGAGTGCAGGCGTTTGGTTGGTTGGTTGGTCGGACGGACGGCAATGGCCGGTTAGTCTGCTGGCGGCGGCAGCGACGGCAGCGGCAGCGACGGCAGATCTGGACCGTGACTACGGAATCAACGGAACGTGGCCTGGCGCAACTCTGTACGCATTCTTCCTTTTCTTCTTCTATTTCTACGACTTCGACCACGACGACGACGACTACAACGACTACTACAAAGATTTCTAACACTACTGCTGCTGCTATTACTACTACTACTACTACCGCTACTACTATTACCACTGCTACTATTACCACTGCTACAAGAGCTTGCCCCTCGTTCGAGGTGAACTGAGCCTTCACTTCTGCTTCTTCCTCGAGGAGTTAGCTGGTGGCTGAAGTTGTTGTGCTTGAACGGTGGTGATGGTGGTGGTGGTTGCGGTGCCGCTGGCCGTGTTAATCGACGAGCGCAAAACGACGGCTGCTGCTCTCAATTCGAGTTTCAAATTCGTTCGTTCGTTCGTTCTCCGGACGATGGGAACGTAATACGGAAACCTCACTGTCTGCCGTTTCGTTGAGCGCGCGCCTCTAGCTAGCAGTCGCCTATCCATCCTTTCAGCACTCATCCCGTTTAGAGGTCATCCGCTTCCTACGCGCATAGACTCATTTTGGTTTGAGCTTCGTTTGCCAATCTTCCCTGTATTTGCTTCCTAACTTACGCAATAACCTTATATACATCTCAGACTATTTTGTGAGCGCCCTATGTATATATATATATATATATATATATATAAAGTGCTCGCAAAATAGCCTGAAATATCTAATGTAGCCTAAAAACAAGTGGGTTTGAATGTATTTTTGTTTATTCAGGGCTAGTGCAATTTCTATTGAAATACAATATTGGTAAGCTGTTAACATGTTTTCGTTTTTACAACGTTATGCAGGACACATACATGTTTAGCACTTTTTTCTCATTAATCAGAAATGCATGTTTTAAATGTTTGTCTTTAGTTCGTCGATGGTCGCGCGGTTACTGGCGTACACTTTAGTCTTGAAAAACCTCACAGGGTACGCTTAACGGCGTTAAATCGCTAAATCTTGAAGACCAGTGAATGTCCCCGTCTTGCGAGACTACCCGTCTGGAACACTTCATCCTCGAAAGCTCAATTGTCTTATCGGCAGTGTGGCTTCCGGCGCCATCTTATATGAACTCGAGAACACTCGCATCCATTCCGTCCAAATTCGACCAAAGAAAATCAATGATTATGCTGCGATAAAGCTCACAATTGACAGCAAAGTGAAACATTCAGTTACGCTCTATCTTGGATTTGGAAACCCGGCCGCTGCCGTTACGTATTTTCTCGTCGTCTCTTTTCCTACTGATTGAGAATGTTTCCACAGCGTAGCTGCCTTATTTCGTACAGTGAACGCCGTATAGAAGAGTCAGTCCGCGGAGGCCTTTCTTGTGGCAACTGGCTGCCTTGCACGCTCAAAAATAAATGAGTTTTGAGACGAGTACAGAACGAACCAAGTTGTTACAATAAGTAGATTCACTAGGCTAGAGGTGAATGTCTAGAGTTCATGGAGAGCTGTTGGACTGGAGGCGGGAGGCTTAGTTAGCCCTCAACAGCTGTGCCCAACTGTACATGAAGTTGTCAATAACAGACGCACAGAAACGGGTGTTTAGGTTGTCGAGGTAGCACAGCCAGTGGTAAACGTCTTATTGCGACTACAACCGGTGGAACGAACTATCGCCCAGCTCGCCAGTTACGTTTGAGCACACTCTTCGCACAACACACTCCCGATGTCGTACTATCTGTGGCGGTAGCAGTGAGTATGCTGCAGAATTTAGCGTTCAGTTTGCACAAGCAGGTGCATTTCTGACAGGTTGACAGAACGAACGAAACAAACACAGAGCCGGCGTAATGCCTATTACATGTCTGAATTGCTTTGCTCACTACATCTACACAACAGAAACAAGACTCGATCTTAAACTTCGTAACAAAAAACTGAGCCAAAAACTTCTTAAATTTGCCACTCCGTAAGTAGGAGCCACTTATATTGTGTTGGGCACAACAGCTGTTATTTTACTCAGATGTACGAACACACACACACATACACGCCTGCCCACGAATCCGAACCCGAGCGGTCACTTAAGAAGGATTTTCAGATCGGTGCATCGGGTGGAGTCTCGGAGCCAATTGGACTGCCGAAAGTGCCGGAGTGCGACCAAAGAACATTGGCTGGATTACGAGTGTCTGATTGTCTGTCGAACGAGGCGTCGGTGCTGCTTTACTCTCTTTTTTGCCTCTTTATTGCTACAACAGTAAACCGCGACTTGTTCGCATGCAGCAATAGCTGCACTTCTCTTCGAATGAGGATGAGGAGAGGAGGCGCAAGAAGAAAACGAAAAACAGGAAATAGGAGAGAGAGAAGCCGATGCTTTTATTCCGTCTCTCACAGGATTACCTCGATTGGATTGCCGCCAGCTGCGGGACTCGATAGGGCCATCAGGGGGTCGTTTCACGGGATCGGCGGCACGGGTCAGGGCGAGCTTGGTCGAGGGACGGGTCAAGTTCCATTCGCACCCCATTCCAGAAATCACATACATGCATGTTCTGGGTGAGTTACGGCATGTATCGGGATACATCGGTTCTCACTGTAGTCGGTGGTGGTGGTAGTAGTAGTGGCTAGTGTCGCCGACGTCCTAGTGGGAGTCGGTGTGTAGTTTGGTGGTAGGCGGCGAGACAGGCTTGGCTGTCGATGTTTGAAGGACCGAACCTTATGAGGTGTCGTCCGATGCACGCTGTCGCTCGAGGTGACTACCCCCCGGGGATTCTTCGTAGGCAACGGTAGAGCTATATTGCAGTGTGTGGGCAGTTTAAGAAAGAGAAAGAGAGATGAGGAGCTCGAGAAGGAGGAAAACGATGACGGCAACGACGCTGACGATGAGGGGACATTCGTGGTGGAGCTGAGGTGAAGGCCGCCGCAGTGCCCGTCCACCACGGGCGGATTGAGAGCCAGGGATGGAGAAAGATGGGCGAAAAACTGAGATTCGATAGGCGTGGCGGGGAAAGTCGGATGGCTGGTTGGTCGGTCGGTCGACAGCAGTGCTATATACAGCAATGCTAGCGATATCGAGGACTCACGGGTACGTTCGAGGTGCGCGTGGGGAGGTGTGATGTGAGGGTGAGGTGTCAAACTTACCGGTGCGAGCAGGCTCACTCTGAGAGACTTGTAACTTGCACAACAGGATCGATCTCTCTGCTGCTGCTGCTGCTCCTGTAGCAGAGAGCTATTTCGCCGTGAAGGCATCTCGACGGCCAACGATGCTGATGATGATGATGATGATGCTGCTGCTAGTGATCGAGATGGAAATGGTGAGCATGATATTGTGCCACCATTGGCAATGTTGGCATTCAGTTGGTTGATGGTTGACGGTTGAAGGCAGCATGCAGACTTGAAAATGTTGGGCGGGCGACCTCACGAACGGCGCCCGTGAGGTTCGTTCACCTTCATTCACCGTACACATACATCATCCGAAGGTTTCCCAATTATCCCCCAATCCCCCTTACCTGCCTCGTCGACCGTCGAGAGAACGAGCGAGAGCAAGTGGCAGGGAGGAAGGAATGATAAAACTACAGGACGGAGGGGGGCGGGGGGGAGAAAGAGAGATAGATATAGTAAATATAGCCTGCGTTACTCCCGGCAACAACTCGATCCACTCGTTGTCGAGTGGATCGACGACCGCGGACGCCCGATCTCAATAGACAAGCTCACGTTGGGCGGAGGCTGGACTAAACAGCACGAAATGTGGAATGATGAAAATGTGCATTTTCAAAGTGGCCGCGGCCGTACTCGTTGTCGTCATCGTCGTCGTCGTCATCATCATAATCATCATCAACAACATCAAGCACAGCATCATGGCCATCGTGCCGAATGCTTTCCTTTACTCGTGGCGTGTTCCACTATATTCTCCCGCCTGCTACAGCTTTCCGCTCGTCCCTAGTCCAATTCCCTAGCTCCCACATTCGCGTGTCGTCGTCACGCGTCGCTGGCTCTCGGTGTCTCGCCTCTCTCTCTCTCTCTCTCTCGTTTTCGACCGCTGGCACTCAGTTAGTCAGATAGATGCGTATGTGTGTGCTTCGGAGCGCAGGGGCCGGCTGCCGGGGGGGGGGGGGGGGAGAACAGGCCAAGCGGTGGGGTTTAGAGGGAGGCGGGGGGGGGGAACAGGCCAAGCGGTGGGGTTTGGAGGGAGGCGGGGGGGGGAACAGGCCAAGCGGTGGGGTTTGGAGGGAGGCGGGGTGGGGGGGTGTACTGGCGATTGCTTAGCTGCTCGGCTGCCGTTTGTCTGTGCGCTCTGTGCCAATGCAGTGCCAATGAAGAACCGATGCCAGGAGCCTTCGATAGGCCTGAACTGCCAGCCAACTCCCGCTCACCCGTCGACAAATACCCCCTCATCCCATCTCCCACCATAAGCCTGTATGTCTCCCACTGGTCCTCCCGGTTGAGCCCCGCCCACAAAGTAAAATAGCGCCCAGCGTCACTCTAGCTCACAGCAAGGTGTACATTTGGTGTACTCTAACGATTACTCTTTCTAGTGGTGCTAGTCGCCACAGACGTTGGCCTCTCACGGCGAAATGAACGCGTGTAAGTGCTCGATTTTGGCGCAGCAGTAAGTACTTACAGAAAGTAAACAGGGGCTTGTTGTTATTTTGGCGTCAATCGTCTGAAATGTTGCTTCGTAACGCATCTTGTTAGCCTATCATGGCGTAGGAGATGCGTAGAAGAAAATGAAAAGAGGACAGATGACAAAGAAGAAGAATGCACGAAAAAGAGAACATCATAGAGATGCTAGCGCATCAGTTAGACAGGGCTGTCTTCACGAACAGGATTTGTTTGCCGCTCGGAACTACAAAACAGGGTTGTGTCGCCAGAGATGTATCCGTCAGAGTCGCCTCAGCCGTCTCTCAAAGTGAAGATCATCATCATCATCATCACCATTATCATCATCATATACGAAGCTGTCACTCATAAGGACGAATGGACTTTGCCCGGGTACTGGATACCCTCCTTCTCACTCCCTGCCACGCTCATCTCTGCGTGCGGTGTTGCAGAGCATTGGCAAGCGGGCCGGCATGTCGGCTGGCTGTTCGTCGAGTACGAAAAACGAAGTCTTTGCTATCGTTGCTGTGTCGAGATGAGGCACACAAAGGCCACCACTTATACGAAGACTAGACGAGCAGGGCGTCACTTCTACTATAGTTGGACAACAAGGGCCTTTGGGCCGCCACCGCCACAGGCCCGGCTCATGAGACAACAACGAGAAAATACCCTGCAGCAGCATTTCATGCCTCTTTAGATCTTCTGTCGGCGTGCCTTGTGCCATCTCCCCCCTTTCTCTTTCTCTCTCTCTTTGTTCGCCATCATTGTTTCACCGTATTCTACGATCTATGTAATATCCCGTAATTCCTGGCCGGCCCGATCATAACTTGTCGTCCTTATTATTTGCTGTTTTTGCGGCTTTCTTTCATGATCTTGTGTTTTTGTCTATTAGGTCGGCCGGCACCGGCGTATCGACTACTTGTGGTGAATCAACGTGATAGATCCGCGTGACCGCCCGCGATGTCAATGAATTGCTCTTTGATGACGTGGCTTGATTCAGCCCTACCGAACGTTTTTGGGGATACGCCGCGAGCCCATCTCTTTCTCACGGTCTAAATTGTGCTGTGTTTTAGTCGACGACATTGTTTGCAGAGTATGTTTTAAGCAATTCAGGCCATCTTCCCTGTTGGGTAGGCTAGGTTTGTATGCATAGGTTTATTATTTACGTCTGCGTCTGAACGTACATTCCGAGTGTGGAGCGCTTCGTTCCTCAACCTTGTAGAAAAGCCTAAAACTTTCCTTACGAAACTTAAGCGGACGTGAGCATGCTATGAGACTACTTTTTGCGCGCGTAATCTTTGAAAGCGCCTAGCTACGGTATTGATTACCATTTTTTCTATATTATATATATATAATACCTGCTGCTACCCATGCATATATATATATATATGCATGGGTAGCAGCGGTGCCAGCAACAAATACGCCGGCAGACGACGTCTGCGATATCTTCAGGCAGAAACAGCAGCGTGACGCTCAGCCACAATGTTTCGACACGGTTCAATACTGCTGATTGTTCTCTCGATCGCTGAGAGTGACCTGATCTTTCCGCTGATGCTGCTGTTTTTGTCGCTGCCGATATAGCTGGATAAGTCGGATAAAAGCCGCGACGACATAAATGGCAGGTGCGCCGTCGGGCACGCCTGATATTAGTTAATGCATTATTATCATTATTCAGGTTCAGGGGCCCGCTGTTCGGATTTCCAATCTGGATCATTATTGTTGCGCTGGGACGCAGAGACTATTGTTTCTTTTGTTTTTTTGGCTAAGTAATTGTACTGAATAGCAGTATTTGTTGTTGTTGTTGTTGTGGTTGTTGTCGTTGGTGTTGTTAATAATACTATTGCATCTTCGGGTTAAGTACTACTCAAGCGTTTAATAAAAGGCAGTTAACTCGTCACGACTAACTAGACAACGGACTAGCAAGCTCACGCTGTGGGCCACTCACCGACCATCACCGACTGCGATCATCACCCTGAAGACGAGTGACGGCGGTGGAGGCGGCGGCAGCGTTGGCTAGAGGACATTTGGTCCGTCATGCATCTCAGTTTCAAACTCTAGGCGCAGAGAGCCAAAAGAAGAGATTGAGGGCAGGCGAAAGCGAACGGCCAAACAATGTAGGAAGTATATATATATATATAAAGGAAGGATGTATAGAAAATGTATAAGTAGGCATCTTGTATTGCGGGAAAAAGTATAGAGAAAAGAACCGGGGAGGAGCCTACGACGGTACTAGAAGAGGTCTCCCTCTGCGTGACGGAAGAGAATCAGGCGTATCGTTTCCGTCATTGTCCTTGTCCAACGGCGCTCGGTACGAAGCAAGCTTGTCAACTCGATTTTGGCGCGATTTGCAGTTGATCAGCGCACCGCGCGCGTAGCGATTCGCGGTGTTCGAGTGAGCGAGATACGGCGGTGCGGCGTGAAATTGGCCTGATTGCGTTGAATGACGCGTGACGAGCTGTAGCGTTTTCCTTGTTCTCGTCACAGTCCCTTGTCGGCGTTGTCATGGTCAAAGCCCTTGCTGTTGTTGTTGTTGATCAACGTGTCGTCGTTGTCACAGTAGTAGTAGTAGTAGTAGTCTTCATCATAGACATAGTCGCGTATAATGACGATAGTCACGATTACTATGAGGGCCACCATCAGGCCAGCCTCCTCGTGAATAAAGGGTTCTTGCCCTACGTTAGAGCCGGTGTTTCGAACTTGATGCGGAAGAAACGGTGGCGACAACTCTCGGGCATCCGCTCGACGACGCCCGTTCATGCCTTTACACTAGCTGGCCACCGCAGAAATGTTTGGCCTTTTACGTTTACAAAAAAAAAAATATATATATATTTATAACATACATATTTATTTAACATATATTCAGTACAAAACATGTCTCGACGCTCGCAATGGGCGTTAAGGCCTGTGGCACGGACGTCTAACGCTTACATCTTCTATATATTTATATATTTTGTATATATATATGTATTTATTAATAAAGCAGTTCGATGTCAGATTTTATTAGAGTCCCATGTGAACAGAGAATGGACGTTAGCGGTTGGTGTACATTTTGTACCTGGTGATTTGCTGAATTAAAATTAGTGGTTAGAACAAGCTGACCATATCTACCGCGTGCACATTTTCCACTCGCTAGCATCGGCCAATCCGTCGAGATAAGCTCGTGCCTCTGTCTGGTGTGCTAGTAATGTTTCTGGTAAGCTCGTGCTCAGAGATGTGTAGCACGTGTCTCTACTTAACTCTTCAAGATGTTAATTACGGACTCTGAGTTAGTTAAGTAGGCTACTGGACTGGCTTGTACCATGGTATCCCATATTTAACTTCGCCCGCAGCAGTCAGAACCTGTCGTTTGGCCTCCTTGAGCTCTTGAATAGTCTCAGTCTCAGACAGCCGACCAATGATGATTGCCTTAAGTTCCTTGAGCGACTGCCTAAGCTTCATGCGAAGCTCGCTAAGATGAGCTTTGGCTGCTTCCTTCGCTTTACCTGCACTTTCCTCGGCGACCTTTTGGCCTCTTTCATCATGGCCATGAACTTCTGGATGCGAAGCCTTAGTCGCCGAACAGCGTTCTTCACCATCTCGTCAATAACGTAGTTTTTACCGCCTTCAGGACGCAGTGAAAGGTCACGTTCCAGGAAACGGACTACTCGGCCGTAGGTCTCAGTTACTTGACGGTCCTCAACAGGAAGGTGTTTTATGGCGATCTTCTTGAATGCCGAAATGATGATCTTGAAGATTTTCTTCACCAGTCGTTTGAGTATACGCCACATATTATTTGCGCGCTGCTTGACGACTTCAATCATATCAGCAATTTTTCGTTCGATCAGCTCCTGCGTTTCGTCCTTGACGTCGTTAAGAGCATTGGTGACGTTTTTCACACCTTCGTTGATGATGTCGCGAATCTTACGGCCGGTCACGACCATATTGTAATTGTCAGCGCTGTGCAGTGTCTCTTGCACCGACACCTCTGGCAACCTACGGAGAGCCTGGTCGCGAGCCATATTGATCCTCTCTTTGACCGCATCGAGCTCCATTTTGACGACATCCCTGGCGGCGTCCTCAGAAATGTCCATATCGGCCTGCAAAGCGCTGTCGACCAGCTGTAGGTCGCTCGTGGTGTCCTGGAGAGAAGCACCGAGTTCTTCGAATGCATCGATGATTTTGTTGACGTTCTCCAACGCGGGTGCCAGCTGCCTGTAATAGTCAACGGAATAAGCATTAAGTGTCCTGGTTGTCTTGCACGTCTGTATTGCGAGAGTAAACCATTCGATTCTCAGCCTGTTAAATGACGAAAACGACTTCGGGAATGCGGAACTACGGCAAACAAAGAGTCTAAAGATCACTTACTGCTCGGGCAGGTCATAGTTGACACTCCGCGCGAAGGTTGCTGCAATAACAAACGGGCAAAACGGTATTCATCAAGACAGAGTTAGTCGGTTTGCCTATCGAGCTGGCTGGCTATACACGAAGAGAGGAATAGTTAGCTTGAACTGAACTCGTTTCGTGGTGCACGTGCATGCGAGCGTGTCTACGAATCTACGGGAAAAGTCGTGAAAAAGGAGACATTCTAGACATTTTGACTACTACTAGAATAACGGCTTATAGAACTATGCGCGTGATTGTCCTATCCTTGTGCAATATTCATATTCTCGCCACTTGGCACTTGCAAGTCACCACTACTTACAGGCCGCTAGCAGCGCCACTAGCGCGACGGTGGTGAGGTGCTGCCTCATTTTGTCGCCGTTCTCCCCTTATTGCACGAACCAGTAAGTCTGCAAAGGGGAAAAACAGAAAACCGTTATCAATTGATACCTTATCACATGGTACTAGATCTATTAAAGTCTGCGTGAACGTTTTGAACAGTATTTTTGCCTCCCCCTTTGCCCCATTGCGTTTGCAATTCTCTCTCTTGTTGAACGTTGTTGATGAAGCGCATACCATGAGCGACGAATTCGAGTGGCGGCAGACCCTGGACCCTGGCCACCAGGGTCTGCTGCAAGTCAATTAAAAGAGCCGACGCGCGGATGAACAGGCAGAGAGACAGACAGACCAACTGACCAGGCCAGTTAGATCGGCAGTGAGACACCGCGGGCCTCCTGTCGCGGGCGGCCCCGGGTGGCCAGCATGGCCTGGGTGGCAAGGGCTGCTGCCGCTGCCGCTATCACCGTCATTCGTCGTCATCGTCTCCATCTCTTCATGGCGTCCTTAGCTAAAGCTGCGTCCTACTAGAACGTAGGCCTTAGGTGGGTGGCCGGGAAGCGGGCCGAAGAGCCTCCTCAGCCATCTGCTCGTTGTGTATCTTCGTTGACATGCTGGTTGCCCATCGAGCTAGGCCATAGTAGCAGCAGCAGCAGCAGTCGTAGTAAATGTCGTTTTTTTGTTCGGTTTGTAGTAATGTAGTGGGGCTAGGCTCCGATAGTGCGATTGTGCCCCAGCGGGAGTGGACACACAAAGGGGGGTGCTGCTTGCAAGCAGATGGGTCTTCTACGGGAGGAAAAAGGATAGTGAGACGCCGACAGCCGGTGGACGAACAGACGGTGCCCGATCCCGCTGCCTAGCTTGCACTTTGTGCTTTGAGCCTGTCCGTTGAGTGCCAGCGCGGGGGTTTTCTCCTCCACCACCAAGAGTGCCGCGATAGACCGCCGCCACCACCAGCAGCACCAGCAGAAGCAATAGCTGAGTTGCAGCTTCAGCTCAAACTCCACCATCACCACTACCTCGCCAGCCCATGTCTTCATCCATGGATGAAGCAATCCCCCGAGGGAGAGTGATGGCCAGTAACGGTGAATTGACGGAGATAGACGAATGAATGAGCAGATGGATGGACGTTGGTGCTGCTGATGTTGCTGCGGCTGCTGCTGTTGTAGTGGCCAGCCGTGCAAGTGACGAGCTCGACCCACGGAAAACACATCATGCACGCAAACGGTCTCACATAGCGGATAGCCCCATCACGTTATTGTGCCCTCGGGCCAACAAGCGCGTATCGAAACAGCAGCAGCAGCAGCAACAGCAGCAGCCACTTGCAGGGCCCAAATAAAACACACACACAGACACACGCACAACGTACGCACACTCTCTCTGTTTGCTTTCGTTTATCATTGCCCATGTTCTGCGGGGACCTGCAGGAAACAGGAACAGCAGTTATACTAGCTATAGCAGGTCCTGATCTCTCTCTCTCTATATATATATATATATATATATATATACAAAAATACACATAAATTATCTCCCTCTCTCCCCTCCTGATTTACAAAGGGAATTGCTGTTCAAACAACTCCCCTGATGATGGGCTTAGTGGTGGGACCGGTCGCGGTGGACCAGGTAGGTAGGTGAGCAGGTAGATGAGTGATTTCACTGGGGTTGGCCAAAGATACCGACCATACACCACCTGCGGTCCGTCCCTTCGACACAATTGAATGGCCCGGGCTTGCTGCTCCGATCCGTGCGAGCGGCCACATGAGATCGAAGTAGAGAGAGAGCGAGAGAGAGATGAACCTGGCCAGTAGGCCATCCGGCTGATTCCGTGAGACCCGAAAGCCGTATCGGTGGCCCGGCGTGCGGACAACTCTATTACCGGTGGCAGTTGGCCACTAGTTACCATTACTACTACTACTACTACTACTACAGCAGCTACGTGCAGTCCAGCTGAGGCCAAGTATTGTGGCCGAGGCCCGTTGGTGGCGGCGGTCGTTTATCGTCAGACACCCACTTACTCGACCGCACAGCCGCCCGCCCGCCCGCCGGCCGGCCGGCTGCTGGTTGGTTAATTAGTTAGTTTTCTAGTTGCTTAGGTAATTAGTTAGCCTACCTAGTTAGTTAGTTGGTTGGGACTTCATTCAGTGCCGAATAAAGCGCCCGCACCGAGTACTTACCAAAACAACCAAGCACGGCCTCTGCAGAGTTGACAAACAGCAACAACAGCAGCAGCAGCAGCAGCAGCACGACAGCTAGTTTGACCCTGCTGGCGTTTGATACTCAGCGCCTGCAGCCCCAACCATGCCTTAAACACAGCACCACCTTTATACGTTTGCAGTCTCGGTAGTGCAAGCATACTACTCCAAATACGGATTTGGAGTAGTATTCTTGCTACCGAGAGACATACAGGCAGACAGACAGGCAGATAGATAGAGGCGATAGACAGACAGATAGGGTGGGAGAGATCGAGAGCAATGAAGCGCGCGGCTCGTCGATTGAATAGATTAACTTATCTAGTTGGATAGAATAGGATAGGCCGGATAGCCGACGGGTTAACAACGACAACGACAATGGACTTGCTGGCCGGCTAGAGAAACCGTCGAACGGAATCTACATCTCGCGCTCCCGCCATCCGCTAGGATTAGCCGATGGACGCTGCTAACGTTCAGTTGAACGGGTTTGCCTAACCTGTCCGGCTGTATTTCTGTCTGACTGTCTCTCTGTCAATCGAGTCGGGAGGATAGCTTCCCCTGGGGGACCAATGGAAATGAGCTTAACTCTGTTGGCCTAGGCGTACCGTTACGACGTTTTTAGCCAAGGAGACGGTAACGAAGGCCATGGGGGGCGGGGGTTGAACGTTGGAAGGTGATGCAGGATCACGCTGATGGGCTAGGTCGGTCAATGAAAGAACAGCTAATGGGTGTGGATCGCCATATATATATATATATATATATATATATATATGCAACTATTTAGTCATTAGATGGCTAAAGTAATGTTAAAGATGTGAACTTATTATCTATAAATATATATATATATATATATACGCGTATGCTCATGAGCAGGAGGATTTAGATCGAGCGTACTACCCTGAAATGTCGTTGTTTTTGTTGCGTTTGTTGCGGAACACCCATCCGCAGCGAACAAGCGATTACATCACTTGCAGAAGCGTGCAAAATAAATGTTGCGCCGTTTCTCATCACCACTGCTGTCTGTTTGTGAAGGAACGGCTGCTCGAAAGAAAGGAGGCCTATGAGGAATTTGTCGTTGCGGCAAATTCCTGTTCAACTGGTGGGTGGCTGGGTGGAAGGGGGATGTTTTTTTTCTGTGCGTGGAAGCCCCGAGCATGGGCCGCCATCGCTGTACAGCGAGACATCGATTCACGTAGAGACCACTTGTCGGTGTCACAGGCGACGCACAAGAGGGGGGTCGATCAATTTCGACCCACACATTCAACACACGTTCGACCGGCTGGTCGGCCAAGCAGACAGACAGTCAGACAAACAGAACGGGCGGACACCCGACCTAAGCTAAACTGCGCGCTTGGCGATCTTCGATTTGACACTGAGAGATCTGAAGACTGAGCACCGCTCAGACGACGGGTTAGCTTCGACCAGCGGAATAACAGTCTGAAGGTTGGTTGTCAATTGCCCTCATGACATTTTTCGCTGCTTTCGGCTGCTAGAGAAGGCAACAGCAGCAGCTGCAAGTTACCGATACTGCTACTACTACTTACTACTACTACTACTACTGGCGAGATGGTCATTATTGGGCGACATTTCAGCGCACTTTTCCTTCGAAGATGTTGAAAAATGGAAACAGTGTCCTTTGGGGACCGGCGAAGCCGACCGAGCGACTCAGAGATAGACAGACAGGCGGAGATCGGATAGAGAGAGAGAGAGAGCAAGAAAGATACACAGTATCGGGAATAACAAAGCAAAACGCGGCCAACTGGCAAGATCATTTCCCGTTTCTGCCGGTTGACTGCATACGATCTGTCCCTGAGAGAGAGCTTGTTTATTGTGACAACAGCACCAGCTACGGAAGCAATAATTATATACACATATATATATACATACATGTTTTTAATGAATGTACTTCTATGTTTTTATTTACATTACCATTATGCGTGGTATGGCGAGCCTACATCTCATAACATCAGAGTCGCAGTACTCGCAGTAATTTCCACCACACCGTCCCTCCAACATACATATATATATATATATATATATATATATATATATATATATATAT
>QVRM01003062.1:0-42242 GCA_003439945.1 Dermanyssus gallinae
TATAGGGTGTCCGAATAATAAGCTGGAATATTTCTTCACCCACTTCAAAATCACCCACACTCAGCTCTGACCACTCCGCAATTGGCTCTCGTCGTAAACAGAACAGGGCTTCCAAAACCATTCGTAAACTTGTGCAAAAGTTTCACAGGAGCGATTCACTACGTGATGTACCAAATCGTGAAAGATCACGGGGAGTTCGTTTAGCTGTAAATATCGCCGCTGTGACCGACAGTGTGGAACGACAGTTTTCGGAAACATAGGTTCGGCGATGTGGTGTTTCGTGTTTTCAACCTGGTGCAAATAAGGTTGGATCTAGCGATGTATTCATGTAAGATTCTGCAGGCACAAGAGAATTAAGCCTACGGACCTTAGGAGAGACGAAATTTCGCCAATTGGGCTTCCGAGATGATACAGCGTGGTGCCGAATTTGTAGAGAAAATTTGTTTTTCCCAATGAAGCCCATTCCTACTAAGTGGAAATGTGAATAAACAAAACCGTCACATCTGAGCAACCGAGAATTGAGAGAATCTCACGTGATTCACAAAGAGTCATCACATGTGCCATTTATGACAGCGTGGTGCGGCCTCTGGTCCAGCCATCCCCTATTATATATATATAGACGCCGTTTGTCAATAGAGGTTGAATCTCATATTGGGTGAACGCGGGTACGATTAATCGCTACAGCTTGAGGGGTCCAGCAGTCTATGTAAATTTCAAAACTGCCTAATATATATATATATATATATATATATATATATAATTGATCTTTCTTTTGTAAATGTCTTGTTTTCTGGAGATGAAGAAGTGTTGTAACTTATTATGCACTTTCTTCGAAAACTTGAATTTAGTTTTAAAAAAATTGAAACCGAAATAAGTGATAGTCTGAAGATGCAAGTTCCGGGGTATATGGTGAGTACTTCATAGGTTTCCAGCCCGGGTCGTATAATTTTGTAACGGTGTTTAATTTATGGTGTTACTCACATTACATTACGTGTTGTTTTTGTAAAAGCCGAGCCCTTTCTTGTTGGCGAGTAAATTATTTTTCTTAAACTTGTGAAAATTCTTGGTAGAAGAGATCTGTGTTGATCGTCTGATTTCTTCTTAGACAATCAAAGTTAACGACGTCTCTGATATTCCACTATAATCTTATTTGAGTGAACGTTTCGCTTGGGTTGAACTGAGAACTGTCTATGTCTTCAAACCAGAACCTTTGCCTGCTTACATTCTCGTAGAAGACACATTTTTCATCGCATGCTACCAAAAGATTCAAACACGGACCTTGGTGGTGGTAAATGAGGAGGAAAGTGTAAATGCGCTTGCGCTCCAACCTGTTGACGTTACTTAGTTTGTGAGGAGCCTACTTACAGAGCTTAGAAATGATTCCGAGGTTTTGAACTTCCTGACAATTGTTACTTGGTCAACTTCAGCATCTTCCGCAGATTTGCAAGTGGTAATCCTTGGATTTTTATTCTATATTTAAGCACAGAACATCTTCATCCAGCAAATAGCATCGACAGGACCTTTATCGTCCATGTAAAATCTCCTCTACAAAACTCGAGCAAAGTGCGACTGTCTGAACACACTTTTACACACGGGCAAGCGGAGTTGTCTACAAGAAATCCAAACACGACTTGATTATTGTAAAGAGTTAGTAGAGAGGGAGAAGACTGCTTCGATTACATAAATGCTTATTTCGATGCAGAAACACACATGGAACAATATTTTAGGCCAAGCTGACATTATATATGTAAGCACATTCGATATCAAAATATATAAACCGCTTATGTCAAAATTTCTAAATACTCGAAACGTTTTTAAAATTGAATTCGAAACTCGTTTTTTGGGTCAACGAATTTTCTTTGAGTTAAATTACGCTCTCAGATCTATTTTCTTAAGGGGGACAAAGATTTTTAGGGCGACTTTTATTTCGGTAATCATCTTAGTGACTTAAAACCGTGTGGATTGTATTCACAGTGAACGGTCGACTTGCAGTCAAAACACCAAAATCACATATAGCCAGAAAAACAACATCTTCAGTTTGAGTCTACTTTGCTTGGCTTTCTGATGAAGGCTCTTTTCAGATGCAGGTTTGTAAAAATTGGGCCTTGCTTGCGCTTATTGCATTTAGCATAGGATGACTTTATGAGACACTATCGGGTGCGCTTTGCCAGCTTAATGATTATGATGATGATGAACCTAACGAGCAGAAACAACTCTTGACGAATGTCATTTTGCTGGAAATGTTGTATTCTTAAGACAGACATTGTAGACACAGTCTTCTCTCCCAGATCAATTTAAGGTTTGCGCAATTAATATTTGCGAAGACCCTGCGTATTCTGTCTCCTTTGAAGGAATTCATCTATTGGCGATCACAATTTTCTGATTTTAACCGACCAGATCTAATGATTTCATTTCTCATAGCTAGATATATAGAAGATTAAAGCTAGACGTATCTACTAGAAATTAATAGTGTATTTGAACAAAATAAATCCACAATTTCTGCTTCTAATCATTTGTAGCTCAGCTGATCAATCCTAGAACGTTTTATAATCCCTTGTATACATTTATATTTTGCGGTTTTACTTATTCTGTTTCTTCCCTTTTTTTTCTCTCTTTCCCTCTCTCGTTCTATAATACACCTTCTAGCTTAATTAAACTATTTGCAACTTGGAGGTTTGCAACTTAGAAATTTACAATTTATCATAAAAAACATTCTCAATTTACAGATATGTTGAATGAACCAGGCACATTATATATGGACAGACTCGAGTAAAGGGTTGACGAACTAATAGCAAACCAATATACACGTAGAAAGCTGAAGCATGGCTAGAAAAGTTATTACGCAAGTATTACTTTCGGGTTAAAGAAACGTACGAAATGTACCCAACAAAACAATGACACGAACTTCTCCGAAGAGGTATTATGCGCCACTGCCCGTCAGCTATATATATATATATATATATATATATATAATCACTCTGCCACTTCAATCAGCTTCAAGAACTATGATACGATAGACAGAACAAAATAGGATGACACCGAGAACCACCGAATTTCGATCGGCGATTTACCGCCGCACTGGCAGATGACGATGCTCTGGATGATTATGCTGATATTGAAGATGTGACGGTGATTACTTCAGCAGCAGCAGGAGCCGTAGCTGCTGCATTGATGTCCCCAGATATGCCAATGTGCCAATGTCATAAGGGGCCAACGAATGGACGATGAAGATGCAGAAGAATCGCGACGTGCTGTGTGTGTGTTTAGCCACCGTCATTATTTGTCAGCCAGCCACTATCATCATCATCATCATGATCATCATCTTTTGTTGCGTGCAACGTTGAACTGTTCAACACAGCTAACCACTGGCTAACTAACCAGTCAGTCGAAGGCGTCGGTATATCACGGACTGCTTGGCGAGATCGGGCCACACCATCGTGCGCCCGGTCTCCCTACCACCTATGCTAGACTCTTGTGCCAGAGTTGCTCATCAGCCACGATTTTCTTATACCCCTCACTCTTTCTCTCGCTCTGCATACCCCCATTTTTCTATATTTTATATATAAACCCCCAATTTCTCTCTCCTTTGCTGCATACCCCTATGTCTCTCTCTCTCCTCTCTCGCTCGCTCGCTCTCTGCAGCCCTAACTCTCACTCTCTTTCGTCGCGTCGCTTTGTCTTGGATTCTTCCTGCTGTCATTGTCTTGGGGCGGCCGTGCTCTCTGCTCTGTACTCTTCTACTCTGACCATCTTCTGGTTAGTTGGGCGGTTGGTTGTTTTTTTCTTGTTTCGTTGCAGCGGTTCGATGGATTCGTTGGTTCTTCTCACTAATCCCTGCCTGAGGGCCCGCCATTCACCACTGCTGCTGCTGCTGCCGTTGCTGCTGCTGCAGTAGCAAACTATACTACTACGGCATCGCACATGGACAGCCATCACGGGCTGGGACTATTGTTGTTGTTGTCGTTGTTGTTGTTGCTGTTGTTGCTCGTTGTCGTGTCTTTATCGTCGGTGCTAGACGTATGTTGTTAGCGGATGGATGAGTTTGTGTATGATTTTGAGTAGGGGGTGCGGAGAGTGTCGAGGGGGTAGGTATAGGCGGGAGGGGTTGATGTGTGCCCAAGTCTGCCTTTCTCTGGTCGGCCGGCGTGCAGACTGAATGTGCCTCCACAGCCACTACTTACTGCAAGAGTGTGAGTCGGAGAATTTCATCATCTCGCGTATTGCGATCTCGGTCTGGCCGGCGGTCTCTGGTCTCATTACTCGAGTTTGCAGCATGGCTGCCGCCTGTACGTTTCAATAGGTCGGGCCAGCAGAGACAAGGGATGGGCCGGGGAGTGGTGGTCGGAGCTAGAGGGGAACAGGCGAAGGAAAAGCTTCTGTAGGAAGAAGGAGGAGACGTAGGGCGGAAGGGGGACCTGGAGCTAGAAGCCGAGGACATGGAGTTGAAGGAGAAACGCGCGCTTCACATTTAAAACTTTGCTGAAGGAGCGGGACCACCAGCAGCAGCAGCAGCAGCAGCAACCAACCAACCACAGTAGTGGTAGCTGCAGAAACAGCAGAGCGGATTCTGCGGCTGACTAGCGGACTGCGGTTTCATTTGGCCGCGTGTTCTTCAGCGGTGAACAAGCGAGAGCGGTGGCAACTTTCCAAATGAGCAGCCTTGAATAGCCCTGTTAGCGCGGGCTCTCTTCTGTCTGTGCACAACAACAACAAGCGATTCTTGCGGAGATTGGCCGCTGCCGCCGACGACAACAACAACAACAAGAACAATAGCAACAACAACAACAAAAACAACGAGAGCAACAATAGCTGTAGTGTCGGCTACTGCTGCTGTCGTTGTCGCTGCTGCTGGTGGTGCAACGACGGGAAGGCGGGAACAATTGAAGGCGTGAATTTTCGAGGCGTGAATTTTTGAGGCGACGCGTCGCTTCGACAGCAACGACGGGGTGGCGACAATTGTTCAGCTGACAGTGCGGCTCTGAAGCGTGTATAGTAAGTAGTAGGTAGAAAATGAACGTGTTCTGTGCAGCACGTCGTATTAGCAGGCAATACGGTTGTTAGTTGTCTCACCTTCGTCATCATCATCACCATTGTCCATTGACAAGAGATTAACAGCCCAACACCAGTAGTGAAACACTCCGCGCGCGATCCGACGCCTTCGGCTATAATAATAATAATAATATTAATCATCACCACGACCATAGATAGAGCCTATTGCCGGCAAGCGGACAACAGGCTGTCAACGGTGGCGACAGCAGCGGCGACGGCGGCAACAACAACAACAGTTTAAAACGCCCCTTCTGCTTCTTAAGTACTTAAGTAGGCTTTTGCTCACCGTCCACGCTGTAGGTAGACACACGCACTTTATAGGGACACTGTATGTTTTCTCTATGCATTCACACTATCGTCTCTCTACCTCTCTCTCTCTCTCGCTCTCCCTTCCTTCCTTCCTCTATATCTCTCTCTGTGTGTGTGTGTCTCTCATTTTCCCGTTCTCTCTCCCTTTCTTTAATTTTTACCTCTTGTGTTCTCTTTCACACACACACACACACAGGCATAAATGCATACATACGTACGTTCAGCCATAGACTACTTACCGAATAGTTCTTCAACAAACGGTAATAGTATACAAAAGCGTCACCGCTTGTTCATCACATCACACAGTTCGTTGAAATATCAAGGACAGACGCCCGGCCCTGTGGCTGTCTGTTCGTCTCTATGTCTCTCTATGTCGACGCGTGTGACCGACCCCATGGATGGATGGGCATGATTCTGTATGCAGGGTTGTATGGGTATTGGTAAAATCCGCCGCTAATCCGTCAGCCTTTGCTTACCACCAGCGTTAATTTAGTTAATTTTAGCCGGTCTTCTTCCTGAACCGAAACAAACACACAACGAGCTTGGCTTCGATCATTGGTGTGTAGCCTGGCCATCATAGTACACAGAATATGGCCTTGGGCGACTTTTCATTTTCGCTTCGATCATGTCTCCCATCGCTCTGCGTGGTGCATGGCCATGCAGCACTGTGTCATCCCACTTAACCGTTGCACATACAGACACAAAGTCTCGAAAACATTTTCGAGATATTAGCTTAACACCTGGAACCATCTTAGAACCTAAAAATCATGTCCATACAAGATTTTTGTTACAATATCCTTTTCCTACATTTCTCGGTATTTTTATACAATCATTCATTCAATTATATTACATTACACGTGTTTGTTGAAGGTTTGAAAACAACGAATTCGTTGTCGCGACTTTTGGACATATAGATATAGTTAGTTGTTTGTGCATTTGTCTAGGAATTACTACAGACCCAAACGGCTGGCGCTGATCGAAATGTCTCATCATGTGAGAATATCTGGTGTAAATGAGGCCGCAAAATTCAGCGAAGCGACACTCATCGTAAGAGTTGTTATGGACCCCATTCCGGTGGCATGAGTTCCTAGAAAACCCGGTAGAAAGTGGGTGCGTGATACTGTTTGGAAGAGCAGTTCCGGCTACTTTTTACTATGTTTTGTTTACATTACACACAAGCCTACTTTTTGGCTCGATAATAGCTCCTTATTGTGTACAAATTGTACAAATACTACGTAATTAAACTACTACGTAAGCATACATTTGTAGTAAAATCATCGATAAAATGGGCCCATTGTCAAAGACCGCGTGGAATTAATTCGACATGTATGAATATGCTTTGAAGGTATATCTACAAAAGCGTGGCTGGTTAATCGCGAGTATCGCACAGCACAAACTCGTGACCTATGTATATATCCTTTTGGACCATCCGCGGTCGGACACTTCCCAGTATACGTGCGACCCCCGTCGTTACAACTTAGAGTTACAACATTATTTTAGAGGACCAGAGAAAATATATTTCGGGGGATTTTGCCATTTTGGACTTTTCTCATCATGTGTTCAACTCCCACGTTGTTCTTTACGTTACTTATAGACTTTTAACCATGTTCCATTACAAGAATGAGCTCCGAGCTCTTGATCTCCGAAAGGGATATCCGGCAAAAGGGGTAGATGGGAATCAACGCTTAAGTTTTCTGCAAGGGTGTTGATGTTGGCCCTTCATTCACTTGTGTATGCCAGACTACTAACAGGTGAATGAATGAGGCTAATGAAAATTAAGAGTAATGCTGAAAAATTACAGACATGAATGCTCTACAGGTTATTGATCGCGGCTTACACAAGATATAGATCGGATGATGTTGCTCGCAAATCACCTCGTTCTGTATTCAAGTTCTCTTTACCTTATTTTACTTACTAATTGCAAGTTTAATAGTCCATGTTCACCTATTTGTTTTTCTATCAACACTGATTGTACAGAGCGTTTCGATACAAAGATAGAAGCTGGCATACCAGCCGTGTGTCACTATAAACTTAAATCTGGGCAAAATTGATTTCGGAACACAAAGATATTTTCACGGCGCAGAGCGAATCAGGCCGTTCAGATAACTTTAGCCTACACTACATGAAATCATGCGTAATTACGCGTCTGCAGACGATCTTTGTTCTGGGTGTGAACGAAGTTGCCGTAAATTAAGTAAACTAGCAGGGAGCTTGCAGACGGTTTAAATTTCTATTATTTATCGGTTAAGAATAATACTTAGTAGCTAGTAATAATGTGGCTGAATACGGTACCAACAAACACATATGCATTTATTTTTCTTAGTTTTATTGTTGCTGTTGTTGCTCGTTGTTGTTGTTGTTGTTGTTGTTGTTGTCGTCGTCGTTGTTGGCATGGTTCTTGCAGCAATTAATAATGTTTGTTTGTCATTGCTGTTTTTGTTGTTGTTGTTGTTGGTTTTGTCAATGTGACTACTTAGCGGAGTTGTCCCACTGATGTTTTTGTTTCCATCGTATGCATTCAACAAGGCTGGCCTTTGTGACTGCTGCAGCCACATCAGTCGCTGTAGCTGTTGACGTTTTTGTCTGTATTGTCGCCGGTATCGTCTGCACGTTGTTAGTTTGTTGTTGTTGTTGTTGTTGTTGCGGTTGCTGGTGCAACCATTGTTGCTGCAGTGACTGCTATTGGCGTTGCAATTGCTGGTGGTGTTGTTGTTGCTGTTAGCGTTGTTGTTGCTGTTAGCGTTGTTGTTGCTGTTAGCGTTGTTGTTGTTGTTCTGGGCACCGCAACTCCACCGCGTCCGCTGTGACGCCTCTTTTCGATTTCAATGACATCAACAACAACAACAACAACGCTCATAGGTTGTGACAGCAGCTCTCTCGATTCACACGTTGTCACTCGCAGGCGGCAGTGTGTCTTTCCTAGCCTCCTACCTAAAATAATACCGGTAGACTTCAATCGGTGGCGCGAAGGCATTCTACTATTCTCCGCCAGCAGCACCAGCAGCAGCAGCAGCCGCAGGTATTCAACGACGACAACGATGGCCATGCGATCACGAACCGCACCTGTACAGCTCGAACTCGCTATAGACAGGCAGCTAGGCAGCCAGCCAGCTCAGTGAGTGAACAGCTCTCACTCACTAGCTAGCCGAGGGTGGTCGAGACGGTGGTCGCCTGATCCATACTTTGCTGATTCCCCTTTCACTGGCCTTCTCTCGCTCGAGGAGGTCTTTCTCGCTTTCTCTAGCCTTACTGCTTGCTCCGTGCACTCCGTGCGTCTCGCGCGCGCGACACGAAACAGACATGAAATGACACATATCTCTCTCTGCTCCTTCTTCTGCTTCTTCTTCTTCTTCTCGATACCCTGGCAGATAGGCAGGACAGCGAGCCCCCCCCCCCCCCTCATTGTCGTCGTCGTCGAAGGCCTTTCACACCTTCCGGCAGTGGTGGCCATTTTTTGGTCCAGCCTCTGCGTGAATAGGCTGGGCGGTCCGTTTCGTCCAGCAGCAAGTTTGCAAGCCACGAGTCGTGCGAGTTGATCGGTTCGCTGCTGCTGCTGCTGAGGCTGAGGCTGCAGCTTCACGACGCCTCTTTCAGAGGAGGTGGGAGACGACAGCCCCAGTCGCAGAGGGAGCGGCGGTTGCAGCTGCAGCAGCAGCTGCCGGAGCAGCGCAATACATCGCGTCTTTGTGTCGAGGCGAGGGGTCGTCTGGGGGGGGGGGCATGTGGAATGAATGTCGTCGGAATCCCCCGGGGGGCGGGGGCTGATAATGTAGCACCTTTGCCGCTTTCTAACCTCCTGGCAGGAGCAGGCTAGTCCCTCCGCCCCCCGCCCCCCGCTCCTGCCACCTCTGCCTTCCCCCAACAGAGGGGCTCAACTCCAGCGCTTAGTCGCCGCGCCTTCAGAAGACACCGCAGCCGAACGCCGAACGAGGATTGTAGGCGCTTGCGCCCACCCGCGCACGGTGAGATGAGATGAGATCTAGAAAAGTGGGCGTGGGACGAGGTTTAGCGTGCGTGCATGCGCGCTCTATAGCGCGTGTATGTGTGTGTGCGTTGTGTAGAAGCGAATGTTCTACACAACGAATGTTATGTAGAAGGGGAGAAAGACAGCGCGACACACAGAGCGAGCGAGCGAGCGAGAGAGAGAGACCTCGACACAGAACGACGGTAAGTGTATTGTTAATCAAATTCATCGAGCACACAACCGGCCCGGGGGGCAGGACGTGCCACTGACGTGTCCGCCTCTGAAGATGACACCTTGCTAATATCACAAACTGCTGCTGCTGCTGAACGAATATGTATGCGAAGCAACGCGAACTCGGTCGGTTGGTCGCCAGTTCTTTCTGTCTGGCTTACTCGTTCTCATAGCTCGCTATGGATATACATATTCCTCCGGCTCTCTCCGTCTCCTCTCTGCTCTGCTCTCCGTTTCTACCTCCTCACCTTTCCGTATGTATGCGGTTGTCTATGCGTTTGAGACAGCTGCTGCTGCCGCCGTCAATAGCGTGCTCGTGTCAGTGAAGCGGCAGGCCGTGTCTGGTCCGTTTGTCCCTTCTGTCTGTCTGTCTGTCTGTCTGTGTGTCGTCTATCCATCTATCCATCCCTTGTTATTGTAAAGCGCGCAGAAGCGAACAGAACAACTCGATCCTTTCTTGCAGGTGCTGTGACGCCGTCGCCATTGCCGCCGCCGCTACCGCCATCGCCATCATCATCATCTTCGGTCTTCGTATCGTCGGGACCGGCGATAGTGGTAGTGAAGCTACAGCTGATGATAGTGCTGCATGACGAATACGCCGACGTCCAAATTACCTTATGACAGTCGTCAGTTACGTTCTCGTCGTCGTCGTCGTCATCGTCGTCGTTGTTGTTGCTGTTGTTGTTGTTGTTGTTGTTGTTGTTGTTGTTGTTGTTGTTGTTGTTGCTGTTGCTGTTGTTGTTGTTGTTGTTGTTGTTGTTGCTGTCGTTGTTGTTGTTGTTGTGTTGTTGTTGTTGTTCATCATTTTATTGTTGCTGCTGTCGTCTTTGGCTGACACTTGCAGCTAGCCCCGTTTGCTTAGCTAGAATTAGCTAGACAGTCAGAGCAAGCTCCCTTCGGAGGTGGCTATTGGCGGGGGGCGATACGCCGCCAGTCGCTCCCACCACTACGGCAGCTGCTACAGCTGCGTTGTCCTCCCTCCCGATGAGACGCGTCTGGCCTCGCCGCGGATTGACGTGACGAAACGTGACTCGGCCGCTCGGGCCGGCCGAGAGGGGACGTAAACGAAAAACAGCCAATTACAGCAACGCGTCGTTTCCGCCCGTCCCCACTCATCTCGTTCAACACCTTTCTGTTCTTATTTCCATGTCTTTTTGCTTTCGTTATGTTTTTCACCCCGCTGCCGCCGACTCTTCCGCTTACTCGTTTACTCCACTATTGTTGCAGTGGGAGCAGCAACGGCATACACTACTAGTGACACTTCTACAACTAACTAGAACTAATTACTACTGCTACTAAAGTTTTCGGGCCAAGCTTTAACGTCCACGGAACTGTTTTTCACATTGCTTCATAGACGGACCCCCATAAATACAAGTGTGCAACGGTGGTGGGGCTCGAACCCGCGCACCTATGTGTCCCTCCGACTGCGAGGTGCGGCCTTAATACACCACGCCACCGGGCTCGACAATTACTACTGCTACTACTACTACTACTACTGGAACTACTGTTGTTTTAAGTTAGACCTCCCTACTACACTAAAACTTTACGGAATGCCGCGCGCAATCGCCAGAATGTAGATCGCTAGCAGTCCGATAGAACACCTACTTTACCGAGGCTAAGTACTCAACACCGTTTACAACGCCAACACACACACGCAACGTATTGCTAGCTATATCTAAATTATAGCTGTCTATGACTGAATACACACCAAATGTACAACTGATCGTCCGGATCAATTCGCTTTTCGTGTGGCGACGCGCGGGCAGTGATTCGGCGTTGCGCTGTTGAGTTTTGCAGCTGTAGTGTTGCTGTTTAGTCTTTGCGGTTCTCTTCTTCATCCTTGTCAGCTTTCCCGCTCTATCTACGGTGGCATCTTTGACGCGCCAGAGCTCAGCGACTGCATTAGCTGCAGTCCTAGCGGGGCGGCGCAGAAGAAGCGACTGCAGAAGTCGGCGGCTCCCGCAAGCAGACGAGCAGCGAAAGGACAACGGCGTGATGAAACTACACCGGCAGTATCGGCAGCGGCTAGAAACCGCCGTCGCCCTATGCAGAAAACCACCGTAGCGTGGTCGCCGGAGTGAAACTACGGATCGTCAAGCAAAACGCCTCTGGCGTCTCGTCTCGAACAAACACAAACAAAGAGAGAGAGATAGAGAGAGACAGAGACGTGGTCATGACAGGGCTATCATCCATAAGTTCTGGGAGAGGTGCTATCTGCTAAGTTCCCTCGGCTGATCCCCCCGGCGCTTGTGTGGCCAGCAACGCTGTTCTGGTTCTGTTCCTTGGCTGCGTCGGGTTTGGCACCTTCGCGCCACGTCCTGAACAGCATCCCTCGCCCTGCTCTCGCTGCCTGCCGCCCCTCACACGGGGGCAACAGATAGATCATGTACACGCATGTATACGTATAGACATGCACGTGTCAAAACGTATAAGCCTGTTTTGTCGGGTGGTCAAAGGGGCCCAGCCCGGCCAGGCCCGGCCCAATCGGCAGTAATCGAAACGAGCGACTAGCAAACAAATCGCATGTAAACGCGAAGAAAGCCAGGAGGCCACCTTCGACGGCGAGAACGTCATCATAGTTCTAGTAGAAAGCGAAGTTGTAACCGTAGTACTAAGCTGTAGAAGTGGCAGTGGTAGCAAGACATCACAGGGAACAAGAAAGAAGAATTCGTAGCGTTTCGGCAGTCGTCCTTGGCCGTCATTTATTATTTTAGGGAATTTCGAAAGTGGCGTGTTAAAGTCATGTGTATGACGGAAAGGAACCAGCACGCATAACCGGGCGTCGGACGGTCCGACGTTAGGATGCGGTCGTCCTAGCTATCGAATGCGAACTTGTCGTACTCTCGTTGCAGACTTCGGTGTTGGGGAATAGGGAAAAGCGAGCTTTCACTCAGCGCAGTAAACAAATTGAGCTGACTTTGAGCGCAGTAAACAAATTGATTTGACTCTAGCTGTGAGCTAGCTGCCCAATTCTGAATTCACAAGCGCCACCCTTCGACGTTATCTGTGAAGTTTGGTCATATTGGTTAGGTATTAACAACCAAGAGCCAATGAAGAATTACCTGCTTGCTGTTATTGAGATACAGCTCCTCTATGAAAAAGTATGTTTGGCATCAGATTCCCAGACACAGTGATGAGGGCTGAACGAATAGGCAGAGAATGCACAGTGCGTCGAGCCCGGTTGCGTGGTGCATTGGCCTGCGCCTTGCGACCGGAGGAGACACATTAGGTGCGCGGGTTCAAGCCCCACCGTTGCACATTTGTATTTATGGGGATTCCTCTATGAAGCAATGCAAAAAGCAGTCCCGTGGACGTTAAATCTTGGCTAAGAGTCGGCCCGAAACATACTTTTTTTGATAATGCACTGACTAGACGTCAAGTTTCCAGAGCTACAAGAGGAAACACGCGCCACAAATGCACGATTACCTTCACGCCTGGCATCATGTGCAGCGTTAAAAGATACGCCACTTCCCCGTGACAGTAATGAGCGTTCGTTTGAAACTCGTCAATTAGCGGTGATGCGAAGGACCTGACGATTAAAAAAAACCATAACACCAAAGTAGGGCAAGAAGAAAATAGTATAGCGCTGCTGAAACCAGTGTCCAACAGAGAAACAGGAAAGGACATAAAAGAAGGGACAGACAAAAAATAGATAGACGGATATTAAGAAAAGAGAAACCAGAGAGAGGAGAGAGAGAGAGAGAGAGAGGGGGGCGGCAGGAAAGAAGGGAGAGCAGCCACTGTGTCGAGACCAGCAAGGCCAAATCGAACAGCGCCGCCAGCAGAGGCCGTGATGGTACTTTGACTTAAATCATCGCCTAAGGACAATCTGCGTGCCTTAGCAGCAGCAGCAAAAGCAGGAGCAACCTCTGCTGCCCGATCTTCGTCGGGTCGGGGGTTTAACAACGAAACTGAGGGAAATAAAGGCAGGCGTGCGGGCGCGTGAACGACCGTCAGGCCCAGAAGAGCCGAATGGACCAACGAAGCAAAAGCGCTGTTGTGTCTTCGAACACGAACGAGGATATCGCCGCCTTCTGATGACAAAATGGCGAACGTCGCGGCCTGGCAACGAACATAGGAAGACATAGGAAACGACAGCGAGCCTGATAGGGGGAGAGAGGGAGAGACAGTACCGGGAAACATTCCCCCCGCCGCGTCGCCCCCCACGCCTATCCTATAGGGGGCACGCACACAAGCTGAAACAGAGTACAATAGCCAAAAATACAATGGTGGCGATGCGCTCGTAGGAATCGTGACAGTAGTCGCCGTATTAGTCGCATTAGAGTGAGCAGCTGTAGGGGGCGTTTGTGGGGGTGTGGTGGTGGTGTTGATGATGATGTTGTTGTTGCTGCTGCTGCTGCTGTCGTTTAGCTGGTAACGCTAGTGCGGCTGTGGGCAGAGCAAAATACAGACGGCACACTGGCAATTGAGGTGCTACTACCGTCAGGTTAGATTTTTGTAGTAGGACCAGCGGCTGCTGCAAAAGGAAAAACGAGGGGCAAAATAGGAACAGGCCACGGGAAGCGCGAGAGAGAGAGAGAGAGAGAGAGAGAGGAAGAGAAGGCGAAAATAACTAGAAATGGCGGGCCATCATCAGCGGGCAAGACTTGGAGGAGAAGCAGCAAAGCACCACAAGCGCCTCAAAAGCACCAAGCCTATATATCCGCAGCTCATCAAGCTTCAGCAACACCATCGTCGGTCGGCCTGTGTTCATCATCATCATCATCATATGTGTTTAGGGACGACCCAAATGAGCCGGCGTTTTCCTCTTTTGGGGCCTAAGTCTCCCTAGACATCGTCACGTATATATATATATATATATATATAATATATATAGCGTAAGCTAAGTCCGAAACGTTTGGAACGCCGCTAAACCGAACAAAACCTGCTGTACACTCAGATGTCACGTAGCTCATCGTTGTCTGCCAGAAGAAACTACGGGAACCATATGAGAATGAGGGAACATCGACGGGGGCGGACGCTTATTATTATTATTATTATTATTATTATTTTACGGCTGCTGTTCCTACTACAGCTACTATGACTACGACAACAATAATCAATGTCTCGTCACTATTAGTCCTCGTTTGGCTCTGGTGCCGCCATAAACGCGCCGCTGAGTCGTTCGTGTTGTAATGAAGTGGAAAAAAAGGCGCTGGGGGGCGCGTCGCTGATTACTGGGCCGCCCGAAATGATTAGTAAATATGCGCCAACTACACGCTGCTGTTTCCCGTATAAGCGTCATCATCATCATCAAATGTGGGCGGCGGCAGCCGCAGCAGCAGCAACTGCATCATCATTATCACCATCATTATCACCATCTACCACCACCACTACGACCACCCTGTTCTTCTCTTGATCTTTATTATTATTTCTTTATTTTTTTTGTTCTTCTTCGTGTCCTTCTATTTAGCTGCTCCAGCCGTTTGGCAGGGTTTTTTTCGGTGACGACCCGCCGGCGGAAGTTAACGGGGAAACCGGGAATGGGAGCCGTGATCGATCAACGAGAACAACAAGCGGGAGAATTTAATGCGGTTCCAGCTAGCAGATAGGCAGATGAGCGTTAAACGGTTGCTGTTGCTGATGCTGATGCCGCCGTTGTCACGTTGGTTCGCGAAGGATTATCACGACTCATTATATATAGGGCCCAGTCGACACCGATGCCGAAAAAACGCGTGTCTGCAAGAATGTCCTGTCATGCAAGCGGTTAAGGGCCCTGCGAAAGATCATTAATCGCTTCGGTTAGATAGAAGAGTGGATAGATATACGGTTTGCCCGACTGAAAAGTGGACACGTGCAACAGCGTCATAATTGAAGCAGCGACAGCAGCGTGATCATTCAGAATAGTAGCAGGATGTGTATGCGAGAAGTGTATCGCACTTCGCGCGTATCCGATTCACCTGTTCGTGTGAGAGCACTTGAAGTGAATGTAACGCGCGCGCAGCCAAGAATTTGCAGTCCGCACTGGCTAGGACGAACAGCTGTGAACACACATTGGTGTAAGGGTTTTTGTAAAGGGCGACAATCAATATCGAATCTGTCCAGACTAAGTCAAACACCCACTATCATAGGCATTAAAGATAGCTGCCCCGAAGTGAGGGAAGCCGTGCGGGACTTCTTCGAACAGCAACTTCAATAATTCTGCAACTGCTGCCGACACAATGAAACATACGTTTCTACACTAACGGCAATTTCTGTGACATGTTTAATAGGATGTTCACGAAGGATAGAATTGCTAAACATTAGGGGTAGCAGGAGACGGAGTAAATGGGAGGAATTATATAGGCTGATAGAAAAAAGATCATCTATTTTTACAACTACATAAGGTATTTGTCTAGTTTTAATAACATCTTTGCCGGGGGTAGCATACCATGGCATACCATGCTGCAAGTTGACGTAAGGGGAAAATATCCTTGTTGCCAAAAAATGGTATCAATAACAGTAATTTGAAATATAGATGTCCTATTACTATTACACCAATTACTTATCGTATTTTCATGCAAATTTGCAAGCGCCGGGTACACAACAGATTAGAAGCGAATGGTAAAAAAGGGAATGGCAATGCGGGTTTAGAAAGGGATATAGGTTAGACGACCATATTTTTTTATTGAATCAAATAGCTGAGATATTTAGGTTGTAGGAAGCGGGTTGTACTGTTTTTTGGGGAATTTAAGAAAGCTTACAATATGATTAATATAGATTACTTAGAATGAGTGTATGGCAAAAGAGAGTTTCGACGCAAGTTAAATAAGCTTATTGAAGGATATTTTTAGAGAAAACACAGTAATCATCAAACGAACAGAGGCAGGAATCGGTTTAACGAAAAGAAAGGCACCCTTTTAACATTTTTGGGAAGTAACATTGGAGCGGAAGTTAAGGTTACCGGAGAGGAACTTAGGGCACCTAGATCAATATAAATATTTAGATGTGACTATAGCGTCGAAGAAAGAACTGTTAAGAGAGGAAAGGACGTTGAGAAAAAAAGAACGCAGAGAAATTCGGTAAGACTGCCAAAGTCTATGAGGATTCAATAGATATGTGGTTTTAAGGGACATTTGAAAGACATCTAGGGGCATTTCTGGAGGAGAGATTAGATCTCAGGCAGATATTCTGCACGATTAAAATGGTTACAGGCCAATTATTAAAGCGCTCTTTCTAATTTTCGCCTTTTAATTCTCACCTCGACCGTAGAGGGCGCTACAGGCATGGCGCACTCCTCCAAACCGAAAGTGAAGAGCTAGTAATACTGTTGATATCTCTAGTAGTATAAAATGTATACATTTAGATACGTATAATGTACATGTGTGAACTGAAGGGCGATTAAAATGAATATTGAATAAGACTAATAAACTTGATTTACAGAACTAGATAACGAGATCAGGCGTACGGTGAAAGTGCATTGGCTCAAACTGAAAACTCCGTGCCTTACGCATTTCTCTACGCGCACACAGCACACGGCGGTCTGGACGTCCCCTGTCTCCGCACACTAATACCCAGACTTCGCCTCACCAACTTACAAAAATCACCCCACATTGGTACTAAATGGCTGCTGTCCTCGGACTACCACAAGGACGAACTGGCGAAAACCAGCGCCCTCTGTGTATTCGAGGACACGACCATAGAAAGTGCTGGAGTGCAAGAGACCGACTACTGGTCTCAAACACTACACAACACTGGATCGATGGGGCTCACCGTAAAAGACGCACACAAAACTCCTTTCACACAAAACTAGGGTCAAGGGTACCCCTTACCTATCAGGTAAGGAGTACATTTATCTCATAAAGATGAGGATAAACGCACCGCCAACGCGTGCCAGACTCGCCAGAGCCCCCCCCCCCCCCCCCCCCCCCGGGTACGACAAACACTGTCATCACGGATGCAACGCCGTCGAGACGCTGGCCCACGTCAGTCAATTGTGCGATTACGCCCACCTCCCCATTACAAAGCGCCACGACGACATTTGTGAGCTACTGAGACTACTGCGAACAAAGGGACTGCAGGTGGACCGCGAGCGCACCTTCCGTAGACCCACTTTGTAGAGTTGCTTGCCAGCGTGAACACCGCGCACTTGGCGTTGGACTGCCGTTCGTCGCGGTCACTGGTAGAAGGTCGGACCAAAAGGATTGTTCGGTGACGTCTAGACTCCGCTATAGGCCAACCGACATCCAAGGCTACCCAGGATTATACTAACCTAAGACTTTTCATTATTAGACCGCTGGTGGTTCAACAGTATGTGGCAGGGCTGACCTTTGCAACCGCTGCTCTAGTACAGTACTCTCGGGAGTGCTTTTATTGGGGTGCCGTTTTAATTGCACGAGAGAATTTCTTAAACAAGAGGGCTTTATTTCTAAATTTATCGATATAGAAGAACAAAGTAAGCTAAAATATAGTCGTAGCATTCTGGCGGGCGTCTGGCATCTGTGTGGTTCGTAGTTACGCTTTGCTTATGGTCAAATTCGTTCCAGACGATCCCTGAAAAATCACAAATGTGTACAATTTATCTTTACGAGTGATTTTTGATGATATGTGTATACAATGTATCTGTACGAGAATTTTAAAACAAGAAGTTTATATATATATATATATATATATATATAGTCGTAGCATTAGAGCAGTGAATAACGGAACATAATTTAAAAACCTAAAGTGGGTAAAGAGGCAATGGGAAGAAAAACAAAATTATGATTTATTTATTAACACCCGGGCTGGGTAAAAAACAAAATGGGACAGGTAGATGGAACTTGCGGCAAGACAGATAGCACTCTCAGTGGTAAGCAATAGACAAACACTGTTGTATCCGATGGACAAATTGAAAGCAGGGTGAAGGCAGCATACATACAGAAGAAGCGGACAGCAGCTATGAAGAAACCTTGTTCAAAACAAGTGTACGGGACTATGAAATCGGAAAAAGATAAAATCGAATGGCTACATTATTAGGTTATCCAAAAGCAGCGAAGACGTAGCGGATACGAGAGCAGGTTTGTTAGACACGAGGGTCCAGCGGACCTGCTACGAAGAATTACAAATAACAGTTTGTCGAATATACATGCGGAAAGAGAGAGGTATAGGTAGATCATCTGACTGGGGAGTGTGAGACGATTGGGAGGGACTAGGGGTTTAGAATTAGGCGAGAGTGCAGAAAAGAAACAGCTCGAGATTACAGCAGAATTACGGGGAGTGCAATATGGGTAAATATAAGCTGCAGCTTTATGCGCCCCTGATATAAAAGTATATGTGTACACACACTTACCAAGCGAATAAAAAATCAATTATCGATAAACAGAAGTATTCCTTCTCTCTACCTTGTCGACGTTTAATTTAGACAACCCTACTATACTGTTTGATTTATTTCATGAGTGCAGTTACAAGATGCTCAATTATACACTCGTATATTTATTCAGAGCAATGATCTATTTTCCTTGAGACTGCTTAGCTTCCCTCACACTGGACCACAGAGTACAAAAAGACCACCGACTCGTCTGCACGCGTTCATCGCGTGATACTTTGTGTAGCCCTGTGAGCAGAGCCGGCAGGAGCATGTTCACCTGATGAGATCTACAAGTGGAGCATACCAGACGGCGGTAGCTGTAGGCAACGTAGCTTGGGCACACATAGCGACTAACAGCATGCCAGTCGGTTCCATAGGTTTCTGGTAAGGTGGTCATCTGCATGAGCAACGTCTTATATGGCTTCTGCCGTTTTACCTAGCCATTCCCGCAAAAGATGCTAACAAAGGTCAGTGAATGGTGACTTCAGCCTGATTCCGATTGTTTCCACTGCTGGCCCGCACCCTACTAGCAGGCATACGAATCGGCACCATGCCGAACGAGGCAAACAAAAAATCTGCTTTATGCATACTACAGAAAACATTTGTCTCAGGTTGTGCAAGGTTTGCCACTGAGAAATGTCTCCAGACTGTCCCTGTAAGTCAATATTGGTACATTCTTAAGCTCAGCGAGTCGCACTGCAACACCCACCGGCCGAACATCTCCCACCTCCGTGTACACGGATGCAATTGCTGCCCGGCACCTGCCCGCGATGAGCTGTGGGAAACTCCATTCCCTGTAGTGGATGCCCTCAGACCCAAATATGGAAAGGCGTCGACGAACTCCAGCAGTTGGAAACTAGAAATAATGCTATCTGCCGCAGCCAGTCGGCCTTCCTGGTGCAATTTGATCGATTTTGTCTTTCGTGAATTTATTGAAAAGTTCATACCGTTTAGGTAGGGCTCAGTCGCGGACAATGGCCGTCAGGCCATCTGATATCGCGGCGTGCAACTACGACATACTTTGTGGTAGGCTAAGTCAGCTGGTCGGGCTTCCCTTGGCGGTTTCCATGTTTTATCTCAGCTGTATAATCTCGCCGCTCCACATGTTTACCTTCTGGTAGTCTTCAGCAAAAAACGTGGAGAACACCCTCAGAAGAGAACCATTCACTCCAGCTTGTCGAAACAAAGGACCTTTTCCACATTAGGGGACTCTCTATCTGACAATATTGGCGATATATTTTTTAAAGAATGAGTTCCGATGCAAATAACCCGATACAGATCTGAATCGTTTAGATTATCATCGTTTCTCCCCTAAAAAATAAGCCGGAACCTTGCATGGAGCCAGGCTTGGGGTCTGCAACCCCTTTCTAAGTATTTTTGTGAACAGACAGCAAAGATGGCCTGACGTCACTGCATCTGCCGACTCTGCTCAATGCTCATAGTAGATCCCTTTTGAACTACTATTAAGTAGGCTGTGTAGTATGGCAGCGGCCCTGAAGGGCAAATCTATGAGGAACTGTTCTATCGTGAACGATTACGTGAGTAAGGGATCCGGAACTAGATCAGGAATGCTCGTTCAGAAGCACAGCAGCCTGCAAGTGTATGCTCTTCTGTCTGCAGTAAATCAGATAGACATAAGGCGCAACCTCCGCTCTCTCAAGTCGGCGCGCCTCTTCTTCATTCCGTCGTGTACATGGGCCCTCCGACAGGCCACCCTAAGCTCAGCAATTATCTGGTGTATCGCATTCGCGGTTTCTTCGTCGTGCCCACAAAGTCTAAAATCGCCCCGGTTCTAAACGTCTTAGACGCACCATCAACGAACTATATCGTTGTAACCAAAGGTAAAATCAGGCAATACAGGAAAATCACTTATCTTCGTAGTCATAAAAGTGTCGTAGTGCACTCCGTTTTACCGCAAACTCATCTTATACTTCGCATTTAAGCCAGGCATATGGAAGGCGTAAGGGGAGCCCTGAATTGTTGATCAAACCGAACCTAAATCACGTAGACCCACATATCAGATGCCATATCAGATGAATTAAATATACAGTTTGCGACGATCGGAATATCTACAGGAGTGTGATCCTTCTCTCAGACCGCTAGCCAGAATAATCGACCACTCCTTTAAGTCAAACGTATTTACTGTGCGGTTGAAGTATCCCATTGTTAAAAAAAGAGAGGTCATAAGCATCCAACTCTAGACCGATCTCGCTAATGGACTATTTATATAAGACTACCGAGATTAGCACAGCTAGAAACTATTAATGCCCATATGAATGCATTGGCTCCGGTCTTTGCATTTTTATATTTTAGCTACGAATTACTTTTGACGTCTGATGTAGGAGTCAAGCCGCGAAAGGCGTCTTGATGCAGACGGGCCGATATCACCTTTGGGATACGTTATTGGACTTTAAATATTAATATCCTTCCTAGTTTCATGCCTCTAAAAAGCTAGTCGGGCAACTTCGGTACACTAGTGTTCTGCATAAATGTCTTGTCTATAAAGACTAATATTAAAACCACTAGTCCAGGTAAAGAGAATCATTAACATTTTTAGCATGTTTGAACTTGTTGTGAATGCGGAACCGCCTGCGCAATCGTGTTCGTAACAGGAGCCGTGGCCCTGCGAAAAAGCGATATTATGTCCCAATCTGCTAAACGCTTGGGCCTGCTGCTACATGAGAACAAGAGGTGGCAGCTTCATTTAGACAATTTAGACAATAACGTTTAAAAGTTTTATTGAACAACATAGGCCCAAAGCAGCACTTAAGATCATTTGGCGTTCCCATTGAACGTGTCCTCATGGTGCTCTCTTTGTTTCAGTACCTTTTGTATGCAATTTAGATCTGGAATAGAGGATATGATTGATTGATTGATTGATTCATTGTTCGCTTGGCATGTATACCTAAATACACATGTCACCCTTTTATATCAGGGGCGCTTAGAGCGGCAGCATATATATTACCTACGCATCCATATAATCCATGTCTACTTCAATACCTACTGAGTATTTGCTTTCCATTGTGACAACCTCTTCTTTGTAATATCGACCAGGTCATTTCTAACATTTGGTCCTAGAGCTAAGGCCTCCGCCAGCTCTATATCTCTGCTCCCCCCTAATGCTATACATTCTTTAATAATATGTTCGATTGACTCATTCTCTAGCCCACATGCTCGACATTCTGTACTTTGCCCCTCCTTATATTTAGCTCTATGTATCCTTGTATCCAACATCCCTGCCCTGGCATCTGCCAATAACCCACTCGCTCTTGAATGATCGTATACCCATTCTACCCCGCCCCTTTCCCGCTTTTCCCTTCCATACATAGTTACCAAACTTGATTTGGAGCCCATCGCTAATTTCCATTTGTCTGTATATGACTTGTTTACCTTCAATTTCACATTTTCTCTGCTACCCTCGCTCTTGCCCATTGCTGACAATTGTATCCAATCTCCCTAGCTGCAAACTCTACTCTGCGATCCCACTTCGTTTTAATCCTAAGTGCCGTCTTTACCAGCCGCATCTGTTTAACCCATCTTTTATTTGTTACATTTTCAATCCTACTACTAAATCTAAGCTTACTTTGTACTTCCCTTTGTATAAATGTTGACATTCCCCCTTCCCCCTCAAGGAATTCCCTGGCGCAATTAAAACGGCAACCCAATGAAAATCGTATCACCTCTCTTTGTATTGTTTCTAACTTCTTTCTCAACCCTGCGCTGTGGACCAGAGAGGCATTAGCAAAGGTCAATTCCTGGTACATACATGGCCTTCCATATATTCCTTGTTACTATATACTTATTAAACCCCCAGAGGCCCTTACACCTTACTGCATTTCTTCCTCTTTTAGCCTTCTTCTTCCTTATTATCTCTTCTTCCTCTAAATAATCATCCCCTGTAGTCACTGTCACCCCAAGATACTTGTACTTGACTTTTATAATTCAATTATTTTCCCTGTACTATAAGCTTCTTTGCCCCCCTAGTCCCATTAAATACTAAAACTGCGCTCTTTGTTTCATTAAACGCCATGCTCAGTTCCTCCGCTGCTTCTCCACATGCATTCAACATTTGTTGAACTTCGCTAGTACCCCGCCCTAACACTACCATATCGTCAGCAAAAAGCAGTACGGGTGTCTTGATATATGCACCCTTTTCCCCTATCTGCCATCCCAAACCAGTTCTATTAATCCTTCGCGCTATTCTCTCTATATACATAAAAAAAACCTAACTGATGACAACGGACAGCCTTGCCTACCCCCTTAGCAACTATAAACTCTTTAGATTGTTCGGCCTGCTATTATTATTCTTAACCGTATTATTCCTGGTAAATTTCTTCTAGTAACTCCACCCAGTCTTCTCTCCATCCCTCCTCTAGCATGAATTTGATACAAACTTTGTTCTGTCCCTCACCATATCATCTGCTTTTTTAAGATCTAAAATTCCTGCCACACACCCTTGTCCCTGCAATCTCGATGTTCCACAACCTGACTTAATAAAAAAAGATGATCATCTAGCCTATACCCTTTCCTAAATCCACACTGCCATTCTTCTATTTTCTCATCTGTCTCCAGAATACTCTGCACTCTACTCTTAAAACACCTGCAATAAATATTCGATACGCTATAGGTGTAATTGTGATTGGTTGCCTATTTTTTTAAAGTGTCATTATCTACCCCCTCCTTGGGAAGAAGAGAAACATTTCCCTTGCGCCAACCCTCCGGGATTCTGCCCCCTCTAAATATATTATTAAATTGCTTCGTTAGATAATACACGTACTCTTTTCCCAACGCCTGGATAATTCCTACCTAAATCCCGTCAAGGTCCACACGCCGTTTTTGGATTCATTTTCTTTACCACGCCCTCGATCTCATCTGTTGTGGTTGTAATCTCCGTGCTAGTTCTTGTTCTTTCTACACTGTTCACGCTAGTCGTGAAAAATAGTGCTTGTAACGCGATGTCTATTTCATCTGTTGTGTATGTTCTATCCTGGACGTTATTTGCCATTCTTGTATTTTCCTGTCTGACATAGTCCCAAAACCGCTTTGCTCGCTGGCCCTTGGGGGCCCCCAAAATCCTGTTCAATTCCCTCTCGTCTGTGTTTTCAATTGCATCTTGTATTAACATTTGAGCTTTGTTCTTAGCTTCCTTGTAGTTTCCCCAATACTCTTCTGCCTTGTCTGCGTCCTTTCCCATTACTTTTCTATGCTCCTTACTCCATCTTTTCCGCTCCATAATTGCCTTATTTATTTGATCATTTCACCACCCTCGTTCTCCTCCTTTTTGAATTCCCTTTCCCTATCTTACAGCAATTGTCATATGCGTCTTTAATTTTCCTATGCATCTCGTCTACTAGCCTTTCTCCATTTGCCATTAAAAGCTGTTTTATGTATTCTACTTTCTGCGCCCATTTGTGCTTATCCAGGGATTTCTTTTGTACAACTACGCGCCCCGGTTTCTTCTTCCTTCCGCTCACTTCTACCCAATTATGATCACTTTCAACATTGTATGTTTTCTCTTCATCTATCCTGATTTCCTCTACCCATTTAGCTATTTTTCCCTTCGTCAGTACATAATCTACGCATGACTTTTTATCCCCCTGCGTGTATGTATATCTCCCTTCCACACGCGGGTCCAAATTTAAAATTTAGGCCTCACTGGACTCTGCCAGTTGTATCAGTCTTCTTCCCGCTCTGTCTTCTCGTCATCAGCTGTTCGATATGCGCATTCCAATCTCCCAGACATATTACCCCTCCCTTATCCTGATATTCCTCAATCACTTTATGCACTCTTTTAAATAGCTGTTCATCCTCTTCTTCCGTGTTGCTTGGCGCTCTGTATATCCCCATAACTGCCCATATTGTACCTTCCAGGTGTATTTCTATAACCACCAGATCCTTCATTTTAGCAATCTTAACTTCCTTGCACGAAATAGCATCTCTGGTTATTATTCCAACTCCCCCAAATCTGTTTTCTCCATTGTCCGTATTCCGATTGGTACCATACCAGTTGTATCCCTTTAAGCCCGACGGCACTTCCATCCCACACAAATGCGTTTCCGTTACTATCATGATATCGACAGACCTTATTTTTAGTAACTTATACTGTTCTTCCCACTTTCCTCTTCGCCTCCCTCCTCTCATGTTTAACATGGCAACCCGTTCAAATGGAACATTGCTCCTACGCTTTCCTTTTGCCCTGCTTCCTCTTTTGGATCTTACGTTAACCTTTATCTCCTCATCTGTATGCCACTGATGGCCATGATATAACAGTAAGCAAAAATATTTAAGAATATCTTGTTTAGGGCAATATGTGCACGGCGACTCGGTTAAAGAGAATACAAAAATTATTTTGTTCGGAGAAAATGTATTTCGTTAGGCTGCCATTAATAGTACTTCACATGCATATTTGATATAAAATTTAAATACTTGCATATACGCTGAATTAACATTTCTGTACGAGGGCTGGGACCTGCAATCGTCTAAAGCGCCAGTGAATGAAACCCGTGCGGGCAGCTTATTTCTGAGTATTTCCTGCACTTCTTATTCTGCTAATCGGTAAGCATTACCTGCCTATCGACTACAATATACGTATTTCTGTTGTTGTTGTTATTGTGGTTGTTGTTGTTGTGTTGTTGTTGTTTTTGTTGTTGTTGCAACGCAACAAGTACACCAGCAGCAGCACTACTCTAACAACAACAAGTAACAGCAACCACAACAAAACCAAACAGTGATCACGGGTGCAAGACAATTGACCCAACGATGCATCCACGCGACAGTTCGCTCTCAGTTCTTCCTATACCTACCTTTCTACCTCCATGTCTGTCTGGCCCTCTTTTATTGACGTATTCCTCGTTCTTAGAATAAACCAGGCAGCTCAAGTAAGACATTACTGACAGACCGGCTTCAGAGCCAATGAAAGAGCCTTCAATGAAAAACGAATGTCGCCAATACAGATGCTGACAGGCGGCGCTGCTTCATATCGGTGTGTCAGTGGCGAGTCCCATCATAATATAAGATCTAAATCCATCTACACAGTGGGACAGAAGTTAGAAGTTATTGTAGTACTACTACCACTACAATGAATTAAATGTATTAAACCGATACATTACACAAGGGCTGTAGCATAGTACTCTTCATCGAGCCATCGTGTGAGGTGACGCTCTGTCTTACCTACCAAGTAAGTCTGGCCTCAACATGAGCACGCGACCTATCTATACAGGGATGCTCATTCACACACCCACACGCGAGCGCACGAGGAGACACTCACTCCCAATAAACACAATACGCAGTATATATATATATATATATATATAATGGGGTGTATCCGGGCGTTTGGCACGGGAACGGCAACAAAAAGAGCTACTTGGACATCACTGAACAACCTTATCGGAGCGAGAACGTGGGCGCGAGCGAGAGAGAAGATAGAGAGGAGAGAGAGGGGGGGAGAGGAGTGATTGAAAGTGCTGCGTCCAAGGCAAAGATAAACAGGGAAAGATTGGGAATGAGGCAGAGATAGTGAGGCCGAAGCAGTCGATGTACAGATATACACAGCCAGCCGAGATTGATTTAAGCCAGCTCAAGTGTTTATGTAGAGCGCGAGCAGTGCCGGCGGGTGGCGGGCAGATCACACCGCAGAGGGCGGCCACCGATGATGGGTGTCATTGGCTCGTCGCGTCGGGCAGTGGATCGGTATGCCTGGCTGTCTTCCTGCCGGCATAGCTGTCTGGCTGTCGGTCTCTTCTTCCGTCTGGCCGGTTCCCTCCGTGTTGTGTCGATGAGACCCTTGAGGGGAGGTGACTTGAGGAAGTCTCCTGCAGGAGCAGGAGAAGAAGGAGGTGGAAGGGGAGGAAGAAGAGCGAGCACGAGGCGACGAAGAAGTACTTGGACTCCTTGTCCTTGGAGTAACAGCGGCCAACCGACCGGACCGGCCACGGGAAGGCCCTCCCGCAAGTCCTCAGCCGTCGGACACTCGCGCTTCCGTCAAATCACAGGAATGGGAGGGGTATTGCTTGCTTGCTCGCCCACTCGCCCGCACCCCCATGCGACGCGGGAAGGAATCACCATGGATGATGATGACGACAACGACTACGCTGATGATGATGATGATGTGTGAGAAGAAGATGGGAGAGCAAAGAATGATCGGCTAACGCGTGATAATAAATATAGGGTGAGAAGCACATAAAGAGTGATGAATATATGAGACGAAGAGAAGTTGAAGAGAGGAAGACAGAGAAGAAACAGCAGCAGAAGCAAAATAATCGAAGGCTAGAGGGAGGGAGATAGGTAGAAAGAGAGAGAGAGAGAGAGAGCTCGAGATCAAAGGCAAGAGCGAGAGGAGCTCAGAGGACAGATTTGAGGTATAAGCACTACAGTTTCGGCAGCGGTGGCGTATGGTGGGAAGCAAGCTGAAGGCGAGACAAAGCTGACCCTCGACGTTTCGTTGAGAGCGAGCGAGCCTTACAGCCCCGGACTATGGCGGGCCTAGACCCCACCAACGTACTCCAATCTTTCATCTTCACTCTTGGCCTTTCAACAACACCATCACCGCTACCACTAAAAGCTAGTTCCTTGCGACCCAGCTTTCCGTGTGGGTCGTCGTTGTCCTGGTTTGTTGGTCTCGCGACGACGCTCCGAGTCAAGGAGGGCATGAAAATATGGATGGATAGGACTCCTTTGGCCGAAACCGACCGGCGGCGGCTTTGCCGAAAAGAGGAAACACCCCAGCCTAGCTGTCTCTCTCTCTCTCTATGTGGCCCGCTAACACCAAGTGTGGGAAAATAGACTCAGGTCAACCTCTTCACAGCGTGCACAGTGATACGAACAGAGCAAGCAACAGTCGTAGAAGTCGGTAACGCATGTGAGGAGTAACAGGGAAAGGATTTTAATCCCCAACGATGATGTCCTTTTAACAGGCCACTCAAATACACCCTTTCAGCACTGAGAGGGTGGGCGTCTACACCCGCTATGAGTTTGTGGCGGGAAGACAGCTCTGAACACTCGCCCTAAGGTGTTAGGCAACGTGTGTTAAGAAAGGTAATATAGGTCTATATATGTTTTATCTTCATAGGTAACGTTATTTTTGGTATATGATGTTTAGCCTGTGGTTGTCTACAATGTAAAAAGTGGAATAACATCGACGACCTGTTACATCTTCTCATGACCATGGTGAGACCCGTTCCGTAGCAGCGGCGTATCCTAATGTCTTAGCAAATTCTGGGAGCATTGCTTAAAAGGGCACGTAGCATTTTATATTTAACCAATGATAAGATTGAAAAAAAAACTGGCGAGGCACGAACGCTTAAAAGAGCGCGTCCCGATATGAAACATCTGCTGTAAAATTGAACAGCCCTTTTTAATTATCTGTTTATGACTTCCTACGTAGGACTCCGGGTGAAGTGTTTGAAATTTCTATAATGAAATAGAGATATTCTTGTTTGTCTTCTCTTGGAAGCAGAATCCTAATTTAGATTTTGACGTAATTTCCATCAATCTATATACATTTCTTAAGACTGTAAATCTATGCATCGAAGCTCGACTCCAAAACGCACTTTTCTGTGTTCTAGCTTCACCTCAATGGCTTCAAGCTTTGATTCGGGTGAATTTGTACGTATGCCTCTCTATTTTATTTTACTTTCAAAAAAAAAATGCACGATGCGAAAACGAGCGAATAAACCGGTTACTTCATCAGAGAGAATTCAGATGCGACAAGAAAAATCTCCATGATTATAGCCCGGTGTGCTTTTTAGCGCGTTGCTCGTGGCAGAAGAACCATCACCTAACAAATACTTTTGAGGCGTTCCTGGTGAGCGAAACAATAACTTTTTGCAGGCATTCGGCATTATACGAATCGCTTGTCATCGTATCGCGTTTTTCTATTCAGACTATCGCCAAAATTTTACTGACGGTAAAGAAGATGGCGATCATCACCTTACCAGCCAACTGTTAACGCTTCATATTTTTAGGTGGAGGCGCTTCAACATGTGGCCGCGAGCACTAAGACTGGAGCAAAACGTCATAAAAATGAACTGAGTGTGTCTGGAGAACAAAGGCTGGCTACGTCGAATTTATGTCGAACAAGATAGACCCACACCTCTCTTCGTTCTGTGACCAATCAGAAGGTACCCATCGAATAGGTATTTGAGAATATTATGGAGAGACTTGCCATCTAGGTACAAGGTCTAGCAATGCATATGTTATGTTTGAGTTTTCGTCTATCGCAGGGTTCACAGAAGCCGCATTTTCAGAATTTGTTGCTATATTCAGACGTCCTTCACGTGGTTTGTCATATGGATTGTTATGTTCAGTTCGATTTTTTTTTGTACCATTCATACAGACTCTCCAGGGACGGGGCTTCATTTTTAGTGTCGATCGAAGCTTTTCCAAACAGTTCCAACTTGAGTGAATCCTCGCTGGAAATTGTACGAAATAACCGAACGCAGCCCGATGTGTGGATGCGGCCGTTTTTTTTCTGTAAAGTTTGGTGAATTACCAAAACATATAAAAAGAAAACTTATCGAAAGAGTAGGAGAATGTTTTTGAACAACTCAGAAACGTACAGCTGAGACTGTATTAAACGATTAAACTTAATAAATTAGCAGCAGCAGACTGAGTCACACATAAGTCTTCTTGGCAATTTCTAGATCAAAGATTAAATGCGTTGCGACGTCACATGTATGCTCCATCGAATAGTTGTCCCCTTACGGTGATATCCTACCTGCTTGAGTTAGTGGAATTAAGAATAAAAGCTGAACGAAGATGTTGTTAGCATTCGTTTAATGTTTGTCAACCATAAAGATTCGCATAGCGCCTCCAGGAGCTTTCACAAGATGGTGAGTTTTGCCATCTTTTTAGGCCCAGTTCGTTGGTAGGTTGCATAGGTTAAATTCTCAAATAAAAAGGCCACAACAGAAGCGCACATTTACATGTAGATAATCATTCTTGGGTTTAGAACGAGAGCACCGATCAGCTACAAACCAGGTACAAAACAAAACCGGTACAAAACACTCTACGGAAAAACACATAACAGCATTGGAAATAAAAACTTATTATTTAGAAGTGAATACATTTAAAGCTATTAAGCCAAATTAAAAACATGCAGAAGATGTATGCGATCATCTCAAGGCTGCGGCCCTAAGAGTAGTGCTATATAAAACTTCTTTGAATGGCCTTGTAAACTTGATCTCAAATTGTCCGTACTCAAGTGTGATATTCTACATTTTAGTAGAACGAATCCGTAAATACACCCTTAAGGACGAGCACATAAACCTGCAACAAATATGAAAGATTTGGGTGTACTTAGCGCTTATATAGACTGATACATATAACTTATACTGGCTTATAATATATATATATATATATATATATATATATATATATCTGTGTGTATTATGTATACATCTGGAATTGTCGCCCGCGCACCCAGGAAAGCTAACTGGATTATGCGGGCGTTTGTACTGTCTAATGCTAGGTTCTACTTCAGTCTCTACAGTCAGTACGTGTTACCGGTGATACCGTACGCGATATAACATAGAGCAGAGATCATTTTGCACATCAGAGGGCATTGTTAATGCCAGGAATACGAACCTTAAGCGCCTATCTATGGGGAACCGTAATGTATCAAAGTTATCCGACTGAATTATTAGGATGAGCAACACGTGACACAAGAATGACGGATTCTTGAGGTATCCTTATATTGACCTGACTCCACCTTAACTTTCACGCTCCACCCGAACTTTCATGGCTTGCCTCCTACAGCCAGTTAGCTCCTGAACTAATAACTTCTGCGGGATGTTCAAGCACTCAACGGAGAGTGGAATATTAATGCCACAAGAAGAGTGACACCAAAACAGATGCGTTTAATTACCAGGAACATTGTCCACAACCTTTTGCCACAGATGTGTAAGAACCAGCTCAGAGCAGCGTGCCCGGCTTTATCCGAATTAACTGGTAGATACAAAGCTCGTGGATAGAGGCCTGTAGTTGGACGCTTGTAAATCTTCTCGCATATACTAGTGGCGTCTTGTAACCGCGTAGGAAGTACGCCTGGTTCATATGGTAGGTTGACTATTCCTTATTAGCGGTCTGGCAAGCAAGGCGCGATCTTTGCGAAATTTTAGAAAGCTTATCTGGTACTACGCTAACCGCTAGCCATCTCTTATGGATGTGAGGGTGCTTTCCACATCTGATACATGCACTCGGTTTAGTATAGTAGTGTTTGTTTCAAATGCGTTCTTGACAACAAAATACAAGACCGAGATAGTGAAGGAGGAAAATCAGAGCGTGAGCGCGCGAGAAGTTTGAAAGAGAAGTTGGAGCAGTTGGATACAGCGATATGATCGATACGAAATCGATATGGGTTTATCAGTGATATGACATATATCTCACGATTGAAAAATAACGTATATAATATTTACAAAGAGGCTTAGCCTACAATTTCATATATGCATCCCCAACTCCAATCATGGAAAAGTGATGCTTATAGGCACGATACCATCTAATGCTTCTAGCAGAGCGTTTTTGTCTGTGAAACATCACTAGGGTAGAAACGCATGTTATACCATTCATTGTCAGACTATTTTTGTCGTGGAACCGTGGTAGCCCGATCGTTTACGTGGCAAGCCGTGGCTAACCGAAGCCTTCCACCTGAAAAAAGGCCCGCGGGACTCGGTCTAAGGCTGCTCAGAACCCCAAGGTCCCTGATGAAATCCGCTACCTAGCTGCGGAACATCATATAATATAAGATATGCGATCCAACGTTGAGTGGGTCACATGCATTTACAGAGCCGGTTCCACCTTCGACCGACCACTCATCCTGGCACCGTTGACAACAGTGACATCTGCGACCGTATTGTCAGCCTTTCGCACTAAGCTCATCCTCATCAGCTTTCAACGAATGAACACTGAGGTAATAGCAAATCAATAGCTCAATCTGATCGATTAGAAGCTGGTGTTTATAGACTGAACGATGTTAACGGCAGGTAGATAGAAGTTCATACAGTGTTGACGGCCGTTTCTGATAGAAGCCTTCACTCCTTATCGTCGTCGACAAGAATCCGCTGAATCCGACAAGGATCCAGGCCGAAATAAGCATAAGTGTGAAGGACCCTGTTTCGTCACGCCGACCTCGCGACTCACAAACAACAAATCCTCACCGACCTTAAAATCAACCTGGCACCAGCATCGACAGGTGAAAAGACGGTTGGGCTACTAGCACCTCACTTCTCATCTCTGTTCAACCCTGAGTTCGCGTAAGCTGCCGACCGACATGGGTGAAGCAGAGGTTGGGATTCTACGATCTGCCGCGATTTGCCGATCAATCTTACTAAATATGTCCTCCTGTGCACGCAACGCGCTTATCTCTGAAACCCAAATGCAGCCCCACACCCGCTGGCACCCTATCTAAACTTGTTGAAACTAGATTTTTTTAGCAAAGCCATTCAAGCTAAATGTGGATGTCCTACAAAATCGCCGTAGGTCACAAAACTCTTCAAACAGATCATCATTGTGACACGATACACAAGAACAGAGGCTCAAGAGGCGCGTTGAGAATGATCGCGCTGTGGCTTAATGTTCCACAGCCTGCACCATTTTTGAAAGAATGGTAGTCAGACACATAACCATTTTGAGCACCTTCCAGCACGGATTTGTGCCACGACGCTCTGGGTGTACGCAACCATTAGAAATTGCAAACCTATGGAGCCCTGTACATAAACGCCAACAATGACTCTCATTGTGTATGCTTCGACCAGAAGAGTGCCTTAAATAGAGTCGATCATTGACTTATTGTTGATAAGATGGAGACGCTCCATATCTCCGTAAATGGCTTGCCGCTTTTCTGCATAATTGGCTGTTCCGAGTATAATGCGGGGAAGCTTTCAGTTACCCACGATTGGTTCCGTCTCTCCCCTGGTGTACACAAGATTTGTTTTAGACATAAAATCTTACATTCCGTCAAGTGCTCCAAACGAAATCTTTTTGGACGCTGACGACCTACAGATGTAGACTCTCTTGGACTCTCCGTAGGCAAATACTACGGCTCTGTTTCCTATCGACGGCATCTGCCGCTGGTGTACTGACAATAAGATAGAGCTTTCCATTACGAAATGCCTCGCTTTGAAGCACCGCTCGTTCAATCTAGACTCTCAGCTCAACGAGACAGAATTGCCTAACGCAAATGTTGCACGAGAGCTTAGTGTACTAATGTCAATGGAAGTCACGTTTCTCTACTATTTCAATATGGATGTCTCCCAGAAAGTGGAGTTAATTGTAATATGAAATTAATTGTGCTGACCCCGAAACTTATTAGAAACTTTCGGGCCGCTTTAGCATCCATTATGCATATTAGACTCGTGATCGTTCTCCAGACAGAGTCAGGGTGGAAGAGACTGTTTGGTTACAAATAAACTCCACAAACAGGCGCCGCTAGATTAGGCAGTACTGGAAACATTGGCATTAAATGCTTTGTTGCTCCGTGAATAGCCGAGACATGTTTATTAAAAACTAAAAATCCCGAGACTAATCGTTCAGACTAATCTTAGTATCGCCTTCTTTTTAAAATAAACTATTCTGTTAAAATTTGCAGCAGCTAAAAATCACGCGAAAGTTTGTTGAATACCTGTGGCAAGGTCTAAAGTTTGTCACACGGCCGTTGTCTCGGCATTAAAAAATTTATAATAACTGCAAAGCTCTGTAAACTGGTTTCTTGCGCTTAATCCACTTCAGTTAATCTGCAAGTTGGATTACAAGTTATAAACCGTAAAATATGACTCCACTTGCAGGTAAGCATAGGAAAATAACAGGTCAAATAACAGGGCGCGGCAACTAAATCAAACAATTTAGGTACGATTGACTTCCAAATTCTATAACCAAAAAATTCTTGTAAATTTGCTGTATAAATATTTTTTTTATCATACTCGGGCTATTGAGACGGCACTGCCTGCGGAAACTATATCTTTATCAAGACATTTTCTAAGTATAGTTCGAAATGGAATTTCTTCTACAAAACTACTCTTACACGTAGGAGCCAACATACGAGCGATACTTTAGCTATACTTGAGAGTAAAGAAAGCTATCAAGATTTATGGGGGTGATTTGTGCATCTAAGTGCGTTCCAACGCTACTGTTGCTTTTCGAAACATCTCTACCATCATCTGGAGGCTCAGAGGGCTCAATCAATGAACGAACCTAATAAAAACATGTTGCCAAGTCCCGTAGTAAAGATATAACCTGGAAGATAAACGAATGTCCAGTCGACTCTCTACGCTGAAAGAGGACGCGCTGTGCTTAAGGACCCAACAAAATCCAACGATTATTACTCGAAAACTCAAGGAAGAACTTTAGATTGGTCCTGACGTGAAAGCAGTTCAAGTTAACCCCATGTGAGTAGCACCGGCCTAAAATAATATGACGCCTGGCCTGGAATATTATAGAACGTCCACCATACTCTCTGGACATTGCACCTTTAGACTATCACTTTTACCGGTCTCTCTAAAACTGTTTAACTGAAAACAAAATCATGTCTTTCGAGGACGTCCGAAATGAGGCACAAGACTTCTTCGTCTTCAGGGAACTTTATTAGAAGAGCCGGTTGATCCTTATTAGTAAGACGTAATTGAAAGAGGGGGCACTACATTATTGATCGTAAAGAGTAATGATGATAATGAACCCCGCATGTTCTTGCAAATTCGTGCCTTCTTATGAAACAAAATCTCTTGCTTCAGCCCAATAGGTACTATACTTCCTCATCGCTTCCTTATCGAGCTGCATGTGTTACTTAGAACCGCTTCAATGTTAACTAAAACACGCGCAAACAGGCAACAATTTATCTAACAACAATAAGAACAAACTGATCCTCTTGTAATTGCGTTGAGCCAACCAATACCACATAAAACTCCTTCAGTTGCTCATCGTACGATTATGCTTGATGCAACGACCAAATGATTCCGATGTTACACCTGAACACTTACCCAAGCACCTTGGGGATATAAACGCAAGGTTGAAAAACGTCTAAAGGTACTTTCATGTCTTTTTAGCGACATGGACCGTCAATACGTTCTTATTTTTGGATTGTTCCGTAGGGACCCTACAGTTCAGGATATATCTCGATTACCGTTGTACGCTCAGTACAAACAAAGAGCAAACTCTGACTCTAAGAAAGCGGCATATGTCATGATCCCTAGACCGACATATCATGCAAGCTCATAGAAAGCGTAATAGCAAATGCAATCATGCAAGCTTCTATGACGCGTAATAGCAACCGCGACCTGTGACAAGCCAATGGGCATAACGATGGGTAGCAAAGAAACGGTTTGCCGTTCCGGTAAAGGCACTGTTCAGTAACTGGACACGACACATGATTGAGCCCAGAAGACATAATATAAGTTCAAATTCTTTGATGTAATATACTTTGATTCTCTGAGTCTTCTTGTCAGGAAACTGTCACACGTGTGAAATTGTCACTACTTGACCTAATACCTGCCAGAATGACTCTATGAAGAACGTCTGATGTTCCAAAGGACAATGAACTCATTTAGAGACTGCGCAGACTCACTCGGTTTTAAGCTATCGGCAAGCAAATGCACGAGTGTACGACGACTTCACCTGCCTAGCAATATGCATACTAAGTATGCCACCGAACCAGACATATTTTGTTACAAAAGGTTACTAACCCAGGACCTAGGTGTTACGACATCCACCTACAAATTTTGCACAGACCCTCTTATGGGAACACAAGAGTACTCGTGTAGTAGAGAAATGGTAGCATTAGACATTGCTCGAAAAGTTCGTTAAGGAGTTACTCTGCAGAAACCACTCACAATTTCCAAAAATAAGCACCAAGATACGGCGACGCCGCTTCCGTTTGATCGCCACCAAAAGCCACGCAAGATGACAACGTCCTGCAACAACGCCCAAAGATCCGCAAATCCGAAAAGACCCGTCAAACAGATGCAGTGAGTGGGCTCAGGCGTCCACTTAAAGACCGCCACCCCCCAGACGGACGATTTCGACGTATGGTTTCATTATAGTCTCCGCACCATCCTATGGTTCGGTCAACGTAAGAGGCGCTGGCTTTGAAGGAAGATCACAACGGAAGGAATCGGAGCCATCCGCAAGAGGACCCCTCGTTAAATAAAGTAAAGATCATCCAATGGAGCTGCGAAGGTATGTTGTTGCTCGCACTTTTTGTTCCTTCCTCCTGCCTCAACAATATTGACATCCTAGTTTTCATCGAATCCTGGTCATGCTCCAGGAAAGAGTAAATATAATTGCAGGCTACGTTTGTCCCAAAAACGATTGTGGAGTAGATTAGACACGGCAGTTTTTTTTTGTTTTTTTTTAAGATTTTCCGTAAGGCAACTGCCCGTGTACGGTTTTTTTTCATGCCATGGCTAATTTTAATCCACTCCGGCATTTACCTTGTCTAAATTGGAAACCATGTAAACCAATTTAAGAGTGGCCGGTCTGGGTCTCGAACCCAGTCCTCCCGAATGCAAGGCAAAGGCTTTGCCACTGAGCCTATCTTGCTCGGTTTCAAGCATTAGAAACAGTTGCTCCAATAATCGCAAGAGATTCGGCTCGTTCGAAATGCGGCCGCTCGGCCGTACAAGTGGCTTTCACGGCCAGCTATAAGCTCATGTCATGTGAGGCTAACAGCAATTAGTGTTTGCCAATATGAAGTGTTTTTGCCGATTTTTTACCCCAGTGATACCATCCTTAAAAGTCCCACAGAAGGCCACACCAGGGGGCTCCCGTGCTTGGGCCTAGTTTGTTCAACACGTGCCTTGCTGGGCTAGATTATTCAACACGTGCCATGGTCGTATACCCTCGGGCTGGAGTAAGGCTCTCGTTTTATTGATGCCAAAAAGCAAATGAGACACCTCAGTTTCCCGTCTGGAGGAGTATTGCTAAAAAAAAGTTGCTGCTACAAGCCTTGATCATCTATTTAACGGCACGGCTGACATCATTTTTGAAATCACGTGGAATTTGCCCAACTGAGCAATATGAATTCTGAGAAAGGCGCTCTATGACGCTGTATTGGGGGACTTCCGAGCCGTATCTGAGACCGTCCCAAGGGACAAAACAATTTCAAGACTGGCGGAGGCTTCAAACATCATTGAGTCGCTGTGCGCCATTCTCGCTTCGATCAACAACATCCCACAATTGAACGAAACTCTCTTTATTTATACTCTTTTTTCTGGTGAGAGAAAACATCTTTTACGCACATCTAAAGCGGGTAGTGTGGAACTCGATGTTAATGTTCTTAACATATTGCCCACTAAAAACTTCGTACCTAAAGGCCTCAGGTCGAGGCGAGAAGCTGGAACCTTTATTTAATACTACTTCAATCTTTACTTCATTCTCAGTGTTGCGTAGGTAGAACGCACATTGCGGTTTGTACCAGGTGTTTCGGTTTAGTGGTAAACGGCAAAATCCTTCAGGATGCTTCAGCTATGGGTGTCGTACAAGAGTGTTCTATGGGATCTGCCGGGATAATACTTGGACTGCCGTGGTGGACATAGTTTTTGTGGGCTCTTGCAATCTTGAGGGCCAACGGTTTCCGCGTTTTATCCAGGAGCCGCCGGCACGTAACCTATGAAGCCGTACGCTGCTACAGCGGAGCTGCGGTTAGCATGATGCTATCTACTACTGTCGTGCGAAGGCACCTATGGTTGTTGGAGGCAACCCTCCGTGTATGCGGCAACTTCGAGAGGTCTATGATTGCTTTGATGGCCTTAGCTGCAGCATAATGCACATATGAAATACCTGTCAGGGCGGTCAATAGGAGTACCTCCAAGTATTTTGCTTTGCTGAGGAGGGCAATAATATGTCTTCCTAAGTTCAGGTTGAGTTGCCGAGCCTTGTGACGTGGTGTATTCGCGTGCGCCTCGCGACCGGAGGAGACACATAGGTGCGCGGGTTCGAGTCCCACTGTTGCATATTTGTATTTATGGGGTCCATCTTACGAAGCAGTGTGAAAGCAAACCCCTGTATGTTAACGTTGGCTTACGGTTATCCCGAAAACGTTTTTTAGGTTCAGATTGGGTTGACGGGCCGTTTCTGACCGTTCAGAAATGTTGCCTCAGTTTTGTTTGGGACTAGGCAAAGTCCATGCGGAGTGAGCCAGATGCAAATGTCTTACCGGGCTAGTTGCTGTCCTCTCAAGCACCGCGGCATTACGCGACTTAATCGCGATAACCAGATCATCTGCATAGACTAAAGTGAGGATTTACCATTGAGGAGTGAGGAAGACGCAGAACATCGTCGTACGCAATATTCCATAGAGTTGGACCCAGAACGGAGCCCTGGGGAACCCCTGCGGAGACAGAATATACCTTATCTTGATAGATGGTCGTTATGACAGCTAAGATGATAAACTTGCTCGCTGCCACTAAACTAACAATTACACGTTCTGGTTTGATAGTAGGTATAAATGTCTTCGCTGTTTAGGGGACATTTCACAACGCAGCCTTTATATAAAATGCGACTGTATGGTCTACAGAGAGCAGTACGTCAGCTTAAAGACTACAGTCGACTCATATTATCGAATATATGCATGTGGATTTTGTTTACAATAAAGCATATACATATGGTTAATTAGGACTACAGGGGATTTGACTAATCCTGTCACATGATGGTCGAAATAGAGCTCAGCAGACACTTAAACATCAAAGTCGCGGGTTACAATTTATGTGGGTAGCGTGGCACCATCAATTACGTTGTCTTAATCTAATGCCTATGCTCCAATATAACATTTATGTGTAGATAACATAAACAAACAAAAAAATACTCCATTTTTTATCACCAGCTTCCAACATCATTTCACAGTTTGTTGAAGTTTTACGTAACTACCCTGGTTATCAATTTTACAAAACAATTAGAGATACTCTGCATATTTAAGGTAATTTGTATCAGGCGGCATATATAAACCAAAATCAGGTACAAAAACTGCATAATACAAAATAGATGCCCAGCCGCTTTGAGGTACTCCCCAGGAGTGCAGGGAATAAGTTACTGAGATCACCATCTATCCTCACATGAGAAAACCGATTCCGTAAATAAAAGCGATATCAGTTCACCGTAAAAGCACGCATATCAATGCTGTCCATTTAGGTACACACTATGACCAACACAATCTATTTTAACACAGTAGTCCCGGTACTAATGTTCCTTGAAAGAGCAAAAACCATAAAAAAAAGTACTATCCTGATCAAAATATAGAGAGTGAAACGAGAATCGTGAATTTATGAACATGGCCTAATCCTGCGGCATATCTATATAAGTTGAATGCAACATGCAATAGAGCATGGCTCGATTGCAATCTAATTTCCCACATCAGTAATTGGCCCCTTTATGTGGATCGGGGTTACAATGCTTTGCTTGAACATTTTAGGAATTATATGTTCTACCTTAAAATCATTATAGAATCTCTCTCTTAGCTGAAGTGGCTCAGAGAGGGACAGCGTAAACTTTTTTGTAAAAGACAGGCGGTATCTCATCTGGGTTAAAGCTCAATTTCGGCTTCAGCTCCGTGAGTGTAGATGTCTACTTCAGAAAACACCACTGGCAAATCTAACCGGTCGGGCGATGAGGGATTGGAAAGGTATGCGCCTGCTAGCATATAACAACCATCTCGTTTAACAGTTTGGTAGTGTTATTCAAGACTATCTTTTCAGGCCGCGCGTTTGGTTCTGGGTTTCTGTTGCAACGCGTTGAAAGTCGCGCACGAGAGAGCAGAAGCCGCTACTGGCGGGGTGAGGATGCCGAGTGTCCTTATTTAATCTCAAAAATTGTCTCTTAGACAAGCCCGGAAGCGAATAAATATCCGCGAGCTTATGTGCTTATTTTTTTATTTTCCGTGCTTAGATTTTGTATATCTTGTGTCATCTTATCGTCCGGCTTATGTAGTTGTGAGCATCATCCGCATGTGCAGATGATGTTCATATCATAAATAATTCCAAGTTTTTATTCTTACTGTTTCCAGATTATTATAATGTGAAATATGAATGAACATAATTGTCGGAGCGAATATCTTAAGTTCGAATATGTAGGCATTCATGTGCCATATATGGATTGCATAGGATTGCGACGAACTAGTTACACTGGCAAACCAATTTTATAAGTCATGTGCTATAACATGAACTTTACCATGTCAGCGGTACGTGAAGTTTTCTAAAATTTTGATTCTCTAACTGGCAAACCTGAAGATGATCTCTTCACGATAATTTAGTATTAGTTAGTTACGAGTTCTAACAGCGCTCACCCTTCCGTCTCTTATCTAACTTACATATTGTGACGAAGTCCACCCACTGTATACGCATCATGGCACAATTCAAATAAGTCCTAACCAACGACGTCCAACGGCTACAGCGCTCGCGCCAAAATCTCAACGTACCCAACGTTCACCGACCGATACATGTCTCAACTGAACAAGACATGTCTCAACTAGCCCAGCAGAGAACAGCCACAGCCTTTCGCGCCGAAACCCCAATGTCCTCCGCCGTCCAAACGATCATCGGCCGACATCGGGAGAGGGTCGACCTATGATCGGCAAACGAAGTCAAAAATTAACTTAACCTGTATTCCTATACGAAACAAACTCAAACCGCTGTACATTTCCACAGATTTAAGAGCGGGTTCTGACACACTTTGGGGTGTCAGCACGCCGCGGTGCCTCGTGAACCCAAAAAAAAATGATCGAGCAGTATAGGCTTAAAAACCATCCGTTGCTGTGCTTACATTAGACCTTATGCTGCGTGTCGTCATTCATCGTTCCTGAGTCCCTCGGGCTGCAGTACCCGTCCGGCTGAGTCTACATCCCCAAGTTGACTTAGCGTAACATAGCAACGTTACATTTGGTGGATTGCGATTCGAAGCAATGTTACAATATAAATTATGGTGGGTGCTGTCTAGTTCTAACAATATTACTAACAAACATGTTATGAGCGCAAGTACTAACACAAGCGTAAATAGATGCTTTGAAAGCATAAATCACTCTATGCTATAGACAAATTCTGTCACCTTTCGTTGTCTGCTGTAGGCTTAATATGTGTGGCCATGCCATTGAAGCATATTTTCTGTTAGGTTTATATCGCACTTTACTGAACGCTATTTACCACTGATGATTAATTTGATGTGAATGAGACCTTTAGGCACACTATTTTGCCACTTAGCATATACACTATGCTCCAGCTATGCAATTTAAAGGTAAGTTACTTATGTATGAATTTTGATTTAGTTTACTATGCAAGTAATATTCACCGACTTTAGATAAACACAAAGCTATTTTCCGAATGCGAAACGTTCAGAGCTAGAGATATAAAAGCGGGTAACCCAGTCGCTAGTCTTTTCGCATGAACAAGGCTTGGCTTTATGAAGCTTCTCAACTGAATCGAAGATATTATATCGCCAGATAAAGATGTGATAAAGTATTGAAACCAAAGTAACGGAACAGCGCAGACGGCTCGATACTTTGAGGGAAGCTGGAATTTCACGAGCCGCAGTACAAGTGACAATGTGAGAGAGACAATTATGTTTCAAAATCACTTCGATACTTACACTACACTCCTGAGATTTGTAAATTAAAATACCATATTCCGCTTTCTCGAATTAAAATCAAACATAAAAAGCAGTTTTAGGTAAAATTATTTTATTTCAAGTAACATTTAATATATTCGATACTCATTTGTCTATTTTTTGTACGTATACGGTATAGATACACAAGAATAAATCAAACCATATATTGAATTATATTAACAGAGCAGTAATCCGCGAACTATCTGGCACAGGTACCACCACTACCTCGTCTTAAAGGGAAACGTTTACAAATGACCGATTCTGCCTGTATTACTATGGTTCCGATCGATATCGACCAATATCACGTGATAAAATATATGGAATTGAACACCATTTTGTTCACGCAGCTTTAATGAACGTGCTTAATCGGTACAACACGTAATTATATGTGTGGATCTATCCTTAATGGTGAATAAATAACAACAACAACAGTAATACATTTATAATATACAAATAGGATCAAAAAGTTTGAACCATGAAGTGCAGTAAACGAACAAAAAAACACGTACTTCTCATTGCTCAGTAGAGTGATCTCGAAGTTCAACACATCTAGTCCAATGATCCTTAATAGCATAGAGCAAGCAAATATGCAGAATCCTTAGACCTAACATACTCATCTACGTCGCATATCACATTATTGTTGCTCTGATGATATCTCTTTCCGGAGAAACGCCTCTTGAGGTTTCCAAACAGATAATAGTCGCATCGGGCTAGATCCGTAGAATGTGGGGACTGCTCGACAATTTGGACTATTAGTTCGCATAATTTGGCCAGGGCAAAAAGCGTCTTGTGGACGGGTGCATTGTCGTAGTAAAACAGCACAAGCCTCTTCTGCTCATCGCAGGCCGC
>QVRM01003063.1:0-103267 GCA_003439945.1 Dermanyssus gallinae
ATGTAGCTCGTGGCCGGGTGTTGACGTTGAACAGTGTCAACTTTGCTCACCACTTGCCTAAACTGTGTTTCCCTATTCGTTCGCTTTATCTCGCTTTTCGTCCTGCTTTCTGCTTCGCTTATTAGATGCCTATCGTCCAATTTTATTTTTGCTCTTGGTTTCTCTAGTAAACTTAAAAAAAAGTAGTAGTTTCTCTCATACTTTTCTCTCTTTCACTCTTTCTCCCTCATTCCTCATCTCTCCTATCCGTCATGTCTTACTCACTGTTTGTCGATACGCAATCGATGAAGTCGACAGTCACCTCAAACTCATGGCGCGTTTGACGTCGGCGATGGACACGAAGGTGGTGACAACGGCGCTATCGTCGCTCCCAAGTCGGGCTTGCTTTAAGTGGTCAACTGGACACAACGCATTGTGCCAATTTGTTGGGCGTGTCAATTGTGAACTGTGGTGGATGAGCAGGCGATGAAGTTGCCCTCACAAACAGTCAGCCCGACCCTATTCGGGCGCTGAGTGGACTATGAGGTCTAAGCGTATTATGGCGCACGTGCGTTTTTATCCGAGTCGAAAATGCAGATGATTTCCGTTTATGATGTTACGACTATTGCTATTGTTATTGTCGCAATTGTTCCTGCCGTTGTTGTTGTTGTTGCGTTTGATGTTATTTTCATTGTGCGGCCATACTTTTGCCAACTTGCCAATTGGCGTTCTGTGCTTAACTTAACACGCCAGAGAACGAATTCCCCTCCCACGTTTATAACCTGTTCATCGACGCCGAGCATGATGCCTCAGCACAGCCCAATTCACGGCTATAACGGCCTAGCGGCAAATAGACCCGTTGTTTAGTTAGTCCTTATCCGCTCTTCGTTTATTTGCAATAAATGTGCGTTTTATTCTATTCGAATAAAACGAGCCAATTTGCCGTTTTATTGCCGTTTCAGACCGTTACAGGTGTAAATTCAGATGTCCGCAGTTTCGCCCACGTTCACAACTTGCTCCTTCAGATCATCACGCCATATCATACCCACAAACAGCCAAATGCACTGCTGTGACAGCTCCACACAGCAAACAGGTGCGCTTTTGATCAAAACGAATAAAACACACCTTTTAAGGTGTGGGCCTTTTTGGAAAGTATATAGAGTGATGAGGACTCACTTTATTGACATACTTTCTGGGTTGTTGTGTCGAGAAGGTGTGCGTTTCAACGTTGTAATTTCCTGTTTAAAAAAACTAAAAGTTCACCTGCCGTCGAGGTGTCCTATCTTCGGCCTCAACACGTATAGGAACGTGCGTGTAGACACGCCCGTCCGCGATGCTATTATATTAACAAAAAACAGATCGCGTCGTTTCGCTTTTTTCGTATTTGTAGTGAAACGTTGCCGTCACTGATGGTTAATTCACTGTTGTTATTACTATGCTTGCTACTTTTCTCTACTGTTCATGACATTTCTACTCTAAAACAACGTTCGGTGCATTTAAGTACCTGACGTTTACATTCATATCCCCGCTAGTGGAGTATGAGCTTGGGTATCACCCTACAAGTTGTGTGTACCAAGAGCAGCTCATTGGGGCTCTAGGGTATTGGGCGTACGATTTAGTTAGCTAACGTTTACCACGTAACTAGTATTTGGCTCATCTGATTTTTTATTCCATTTATTCCAATTTATTTAAGGTTATTTAAATTTCAAGGCTCCCATTTGTTAAGGGAAGTTTATAAAACAAACGGAGGTATATATATATATGTATATATATGAGATAATGACATTCCAAATAGTGATGAATAAAAGTTTTGACCCCCCATTCTCGTCATCACACCATGCGATGTCTTTTAAATCGCAAGGTACACCACATTTTCCGCGGACTGTCCTGGTTACAAAAATACGGTCTGTACGCCCCCAAGAAGGCGAAGACCTAAAATGCATTCGATTCAAACGTAAGTAGAGAATGCCCTAGTAAGTTACATATGTCCGAGCAGATAAATGGTTATGGTGGCACCTATACTCAAATAGGAAATGCCATTTAGCACTTAGTCACACGTTACTTGGTTTGATAATACTAGTTGTGCTAGTTGACTAAAAACGGCAATTGTCCGCAATGTGACACGAAGAAAGCCAAACAGTCAAGATAATGGCAGTTTTTCTACTGTCCAGTACCCAAAAGAGCTGTTTGGAAATTTCCACAACGGTGAAGCGGAAAAGGCCGCGCCGGTCCACGTCTTATCGGCCGGAGGTGGCCGCGACTACAGCCCAAGGTCGCAGGCTGTTACTCTGCAACTCTCTTGTATATTGCATCACATTATGCACTTCCTCTAAAGACGCGACAATAATTCCTCCTTTTTTGTTGTTGCAAAGAGTGATCAACGGTAAAAGCAGATAACTTTAAACGTGCCGCGACTGAATGCTTGACAGTAGTATGAAGACGCAACGTCCAAGGAACATAATAAATGCTCACAATGAGTACGTACACTAGGAAAGAGCACAACTCTCGTTGAGTATGCAAATTTTTTCCCACCAGAACGTTTGCATACGTACGTTGTTGCTGACGACCCACGCCTTAAAACCCGTAACCAATCGATACAAAATGGGTTTGCTTATAGCCGTCAACAGGAAAATACTCAATATGTGGTGAACCTACTTAGTGAGCAGACAAACTACTTCAAGCTTGTTAAATGTATTAACGAGTGGCAATATATGACGGCAGCTTTGTCAGCTTTCAAACTTTTCGCAGAACCGCACTTTAAAATTGGGGTTTTTTTTATAGAACAATGCTTTGAATGCAAAATAATAATCATGATTTCGATTGCTGAGATTATTCTCGAATCCATGCCTGGTCTATAAGCGCCTTTATGCTATCAGTTCTCCTATGTGCGTTACATCTTGCCCGTAAAGCCCCGTAATGAAAATGCAATAGAGAACGTTCCGGAAAGACCATCGCCTGTACACACACGGGCTTAAAGAAAACCTAAACGTGTCCAGTCTGTACTAACAAATCAGAAGTCGGTTGATTGATATATATATATATATATATATATCACATAATTTATTTACACACCAGATTGAGTGAAATATACAATAGTACAACCAATATCACTACAGTCTCGTAATGCTATTAATATTAGATATCGCAATATATATATATATATATATATATATATACCCTCGTTAGACAGGACTATTCTAGCGCGGACTTAAGTCGATTCATTTGCTTGATAGATGGCCCCGCTCCTATACGCCTTAGCCCAGTACTCACTCTTCGGGATGGTGGCAGCCCGACAGGGCCTGCTGCTACTCAAGAGCCCAGTGACGAGGAACCCGCTAACGTGGTTGGGGAATCGTAGGATTTGTGTCAGGATTCAGTAGGCACAACTTTCGCACGCAAAATTGTCAAGCGAGCCGCCAATCGAAAGCTAAACAACAGCCACTCTACCAGTAAAGCCTGAAACGACAGCACTCCCAGATTAAGCCATAGACACTCAGAGCGTGGCTAGATCTGGCTCGCTTAAGAAGAAAGCCAGTTAGATCCTTGAGGCCGAGAAGGAACTTTGGTCGCTCCTCAAAGATCCTAGTTGCAGCCAGGTTGCCCTTGAAAGAGACTTCAGACAATCTCAATCCAAGAGATCTAAATCGTCACCTAACGCATACAGTCAAGAAAAGTGCCGTGCCCAGGTGCGGTCGCCCAGAGTAGGCAAACATTTAAAGAAAACCCAAAGATGGTGGATTAAATACCGGAGACTATCCTAAGCCTTGCAAAACGACACGTTTGACTCTTATACCGAAACTCGGTAAACCGCAAGGAGACCTCTCGGTATATATATATATATATACATATATATGCGCTATAGAACGCATAGGTTAGATAACCTAACAGACAAAAGTTTTTGTGTCATTGTCGTTTGTGTTGTAATGTGCACAGGTTGTCTACTACCGCCGATTGCATTCGCGGAGTGGAAGACGGATGAGAGCCTTGCAGAAATGTATTCCCCATTCTACACGACCCGCTGTCTGCCGATTGTCTTTCTTCCGTCGGTCTGTTCCGTTTATTTTTCCTTTCCTTTCATTCCGTTCGTTTTCTTTGCTTCCCTGGTGTCCGCTTTGTCAACTGCCTCACCGATTCGTGAAGAAAGACATCTGGAGCAGGGATGAAGATGTAGGCCAGAAATGAGGTAGAAGAAGGGCGAGCCCGTGTGTTGTACTGCGGCAGCCGGACTAAACCGGGGGGATAGTTATGTGAAAGACGGGGGGCGGGGAAGGGGGGAGGGGCGTTGTGTTGGGGCCGATGAGCACAGGGTGGTGTTGCAAACTGCAGAAGGCTCGAATGTGTGTCGCAGTGCAGATGAGATCGACGACCGCTCAACCACCGAAGCTACCACCAAAGCCGAACTGAGTGCGGACCATTCGTCCTCCAGTTCGCCTGCTCACTAGTCTGCCCCCCCCCCCCCCCCCCCCCCCTCCCCATCTAAGCAGAACCGACCACCAAGGAACGTCCATCCTTTTGACGGCTGACGGAACCGACGATGACGACCACGTCGTAGTCCGCATCGTCTCGACCACGAATTGGCTCATTGCCGTCGTCGCTCTTGCTGGTGCCGCTGTTCGAAGGCGACTGCCACCATTGATGGGAATGGTCGTCCTCTTGCCCGACTCTGCCTCTTGGCTCTCCACGGGCTTGTCACCCCCTGTTCCTATCCCCGTCTTCCTTCTTACGAGCACTGTAAGCCGTTGTAGTACTCGTAGTAGCAGAAGCTATGTAGGTAGTAGTAGTAATAGTAGGAGTAGTAGTAGTAGTAGTAATAGTAGGAGTAGTAGTAGTAGTAGTAATAGTAGGAGTACACTGTAGTGGGAGTGGGACTGGCCAGCATTGGTTGAACGGGCAGAACTGGGGGTAAAGATCGTCGTTCTATTTTACTGCATAAATGACTGTGGCAGTAAGCAAACACGGAGCGGATGAAAGCGGTGGCGATCACTTCGATGCAGCAGATGAAGCCTACGACGCAAAAAGAAGCCACTGTAACAACAGCCAAGGCAGCAACAGCAGCATGGCTAACGCTAGTGGGACCTGACGTTCTAGGCGTTGCAGCTAGGCTGCCCGGCGGGCAGGCACAAGCGGCGCCAATCGCTACAGCACCAATCGCAGCGAAAGGCCTGTCAAAAGGCCTTTAGTCATCGAAAGAGTCATCGCTTGCTGGCATTTGGCGTCTATTCACTCAAACCTCCTTCGTCTCTCTGGCCCGGACGCTCGTTCTGGACGTGATAGTCTGTGTACAGTAGTCCCTGTATACGCCCGTGTGTGTGTTTATAAATAAATATATATATATATATATATATATATATATATATATATATATATATATATATATATATATATATATATATATATATATATACGAATGAGCTAATTTGACAAACATGCCCAGAAGCGGCAAAAAAAGCCACATTAGGATGAGCAGAGCTCATCAATGATAAATCTATCAATATATATATATATATATATATATATATATATATATATATATATATTTATAGATATATATATTGATCGACCTATCATTGATACGCTCTGCTCAAACTAATGTGGCGTTTTTTGCCGCGTCTGGTCATGTTTGTCAAATTAGCTCATTCTTAAACGTTTTCAACCTACCTCTGAGTTTAAAAATTTGTTAAAAACATAAGTGTACCTGTTATGGCAATGAAAGCGCAGATGCATTTTCTATACGTTATAATAACAATGTATTCAGTGATCCGCCCATATCACTAATGGTACGAAGCCACTGCAAATCGATAACCAAGACAACAACAACAACACTAGTAAACACAAACTAGTAACAACTATACGCCTGCCACCAACAAGACAAGCAACAAACGCAGTGGCACCAGTCAAACGGTGGACGGCGCTCCTTCTGTGCATAGATGTGGAGAATACCTGCACCTGATGCGGCTGTATAGCCGATACAAGTGCACGCACCACGTTTGCGCGTGCCAAGCTTGTCTGTCACACATAAAACAAAAAGTACGGACAAATACAATCCTATACGCAACTTCGGGTGATGCGTCGATACTTCAGCGCAGTCGAAAGAGACCAACCTATAGGCGAAGTCGGAGACAACAGCATGAAGTGGCTCGTACAACGAAGCACCAGGAGTAGAAACCGGCTGCAGTAAAGCTACTGTGTTGAAAATCATCATGATAAGCATGCGCACCACCTTGATCAAGAAAGAAGAGAGCGTTTTTTGTTCCGTGTTTTGACGTAGAAACATCCTCCGAACAGGTTGCAGCTCACGTACGCGGAGTAGTACTGGATGATGTTAGAGTCAAGGAAAAACCAAGTTAGCAAGCAAGAATCGATTATTGTACAGCAGCTTTTATGTTGCAGTGGATGAAAAATGATTCAAGAACATTGAAGAGTCTGCAATTTGGCCCGAAGGACTCCCACTTCGTGAGCATGGAGGACAATTGCCAGAATACCGCATATTCTAGGAAAGTGCGGATGAAGATAATGAAGTCAATTGATAGGAACGTAGGCGCCGTGCATCGGCGGCAGCATATGGAGTTAGTGAAACTTCACACTAAATATATATATATATATATATATATATACATGTATATAGAAGGCGCCTTTATTTGCCGAATAAAGGGTGGAAAAGGAAGACTAGGTAGGCAATGACGCCCACGAAGCAGCTTTGTTGTGCGATTTACTGGCTACACCTAGGCAAACATTTTATTGATTTTGCCAAGTTTTGCAATACATTTTGGTTAAAAAACATTATCTGCCTTCTGCGATTGTATTTAAATAGTAATATTATTTACTTTTATACTTAAGATGATCACATCAAAGAAACGGTCGATAAAATCAGCACTTGCGATAGTGCCCGCGCGTCGTTGATCTTGAGTAAAATCAATAGCGACGGAAGGTTTACAGCATTCGACTCGATATCGCATCTTCTAAAGAGTTTCTTTATGAATCTTCTCTGAACATCTTCAATCATGCCTATGTGCTTGCACAAGTATGGGCGCAAACCGTGTGAGCGATATAAAAGTCTGAATAGCACAATTGCTTTATTTGCGAATATACACATTAAGGTCCTTAATTACAAAGCAACAGAACAACATATTCACGTGTATAGAAGTTGATTTGACTGGATCTCTTAAATGTGCAGAAAATGTAAGATCCGTTTATATTCATATACTAAGGTCTCGTGCAACATGCGCGGTAGGCAATGTTGTCCCGTTGAGCTGATACTCCAGATCGATGTCTCAACACGAGGCGAAACGGGTAGCTTCATCCCATTGTTGATGCATCAGAGGCAGATGCCGTCGACAGCAGACTGCGGTATGCGCTGAGGGAGAGTCCAAGGGAGTGTATATCTTTGGGTAGTCAGCGTACAATAGGTATTATATTTGACACTGTCGAGCCCGGTGGCGTGGTGGCATGCGTCTGCGCCTCGCGAACGGAGGAGACACATAGGTGCGCGGGTTCGAGCCCCACCGTTGCACATTTAGTTTTATGGGGTCCGTCTATGAAGCAACGCAAAAAGCAGTCCCATGGACGTTAAATCTTGGCTGAGAGTCAGCCAAGAAAGGATGTTTTTTAAGGTATTTGACACTCGGCGGAATGTAGGATTTTATGTCTAACAAATATAACGTACGCAGCTTCCCTTAAGGACGCCGGACGAAACTCAACTCAGAACGACCGATTGTGCAGAAAAGCGGCAAGACATTTACGAGTTTATAAATGGACCTGGAGCGTCTTTTTTTCTTGCCAGTAAGAAGCCTATGATCTACCCTGTCAAAGGCACCTTTCTGCTCGAAATATATACAATGAGAGTATTTTTTGGTATTTACGTTCAAGGTCTAATTGTTTGACATTTATAATAGTTGCGTGCACGTAGAGCGACGGGGAGCAAAGCCGCGCTGGAGAGTGTCAAAAAGACTATTCGCGGTCATATAATTGGTTACGTATTTGACTAGAATCCTTTTAAAAATTGTGCAGGCAACTGAACACTGATTATATATATATATATATTGCCCCCGTGACTTTTGACATACACGCTATGCGTGCATATCTTGGACTAAAGTTCGTTTGCCGTAGCTCACGTCCGATAGTAGTGTCGTATTAAGCAAGGTACAAAAAATTAAGGGTCCCGAGTCATACTTGTCCGCTAGGACAGGCTGTCATTACATTAATGCGCGCACGAGATCGACGGTCATACAAAAGGCTGGCAATTTCTTTAATACTAATAATAATAATATTAATAATAAGTGTAACGTAACCGCTCGCACGATCTTAGATGACATCCAATCCCCGACAGGGAGAGAGCGGTATTCATAGCTGCCCGTGACACTTTCAGCAGTGGCTTCCTAAGAGCACTTCCTTCATCACAGCTGGACATCATGCTGGACAACACCTCCTTCCGCATGGTGGTCGCTCTGAGAATAGGCGCTCCCATATGTGAGCCACACGAGTGTAAGGCGTGTGGAAAAACAGTGGATGAGGACGGACTGCACCCTTTGAGCTGCACTAAAAGCCCTGGTAGGGCTCCCAGACACGCGGAAATCAACGCGATCCTAAGGAAGACTCTTCGTAGAGCCGGCATACCAAGCACCCTGGAGCCCAGGTTGGGGACCTCGAAGACGACAAAAGACCAGACGGCGTCACCATCCCGCCATGGTCCAACGGCAAATGCCTGGTATGGGATGCCACGGTATCATGTACAGTGGCTCCGTCATACCTGAAGCACAGCGCCATCAGGACAGGGTGGGTTGCTGAACATGCCGAGATCGCAAAGAAACGCAAATACTCTGATTTGGGGAGAAATATCACTTCGTACCCGTCGCCATGGAAACGATGGGTCCGATCAGCAAGAGCACAAGTATCCTCCTCAAAGACCTAGGTATCAAAATTAGTGCTAACACGGGTGACCAGCGCGAGGGCGAGTTTCTGCGTCAGCAACTCTCGCTCGCAGTGTATAGGGGAAACGCCGCCGCTATCATCGGCTCTATGGATTGAGAAGGGGGGGGGGTGAGCCTACGCGGGTACACGTTTGGGTCCCACAATTGTAGGGAAATACTGAAAAAATGAATAAATAATAATAATAATAATATAATAATAATAATAATAATAATAATAATAATCCAGGATAAGAGAGACGCCCTTCGGTCTATAAAAACTCGGCTATTGGCGATGCACTCACAGACTACATTATGCCTATGGAGATACAGCTTAGGGTCGCCTAGGTTAAATTATATTCTACGCACTTCGCCCACAGGCCAAAACTGTGATAATTTGCAAGCATTTGACGAGGTGGCAAAGGAGACACAGAAAGAAGTTCTAAACGTAGCCCTTACTGACAGATCCTGGAAAAGGGCCACACTTCTACTCAGCGAAGGAGGGTTGGGACTAAGGCAGCAAGACAATTGATAGGCCCTGGCCGCTGGGAAGAACACCCTACGCAGCATATACTTGACGGCTACAAGTGTCAAACGACCGCTCGCAAGATCTTAGATGACACCCAATCTCCGACAGAGAGAGCGGTATTTATAGCCGCTCGTGAGACCTTCAGCAGTGGCTTCCTAAGGGCACTTTCTTCACCGCAGCTGGGCACCATGCTGGAAAACACCTCCTTCTGCATGATGGCCGCCCTAAGAATAGGCGCTCCCATATGTGAGCCATACGAGTGCAGGGCATGTGGAAAACCAGTCGATAACGACGGACTGCACCCTTTAAGCTGCTCTAAGAGCCCTGGTAGGACTCTCAGACACGCGAAAATCAACGCAGTCTTAAAGAAGGCTCTTCGTAGAGCCGGCATACCAAGCACCCTATAGCCCAGGTAGGGCTTCGAAGACGACAAAAGACCCGACGGCGTCACCATTCCGCCATGGTCTAAGGGCAATGCCTGGTATGGGATGCCACGGTATCATGTACAGTGGCTCCGTCATACTTGGTGCATAGCGGTACCCGGTTAGGGTGGGTTGCCAAACATGCTGAGATCGCAAAAAAACGCAAATACTCTGACCTGGAGAAAAGATACCACTTCGTACCCGTCGCCATGGAAACGATGGGCCCAATCAGCAAAAACACAAGTATCTTCCTCAAAGGCCTAGGTATCAAAATCTGTGCTAACACGGGTGACCAGCGAGAGGGTGAGTTTCTACGTCAGCAACTCTCGCTCGCAGTTTGTAGGGGAAACGCCGCCGCTGTCATCGGCTCTATGGATTGAGGAGCGGGGGTGAGCCTAGGCGGGTACACGTTTAGATCCTACAATTGTAGGGAAACACTGAAAAATTGAATAAATAATAATAAGTAAAAAAAATATAATAATAATAATAATAATAATAATAATAATAATAATAATAATAATAATAATAATAATAATAATAAGCAATACCTTAATTTAACACCTATTTTGTACTTCGGCAGCAAATCAAATTATTTGCACTGCGCGGCGACGGAATCGAAAAATTTAAGTTAAAGAAGAGACTGTCGAATGATTTGCCGGCGTTCGTCATTAATCATCTTGACTTTGCACGAGTTTTTGTGCCGTTCGCAACGTTAATTGATGTTTTTTAATTAACTAATTAAATAACAAGTAATAAAATAAATTCGCCGGAGTTGTTGCCAGGAGGGCGCCTATACATTTCGTATTTCCATAACGATTAGCGCCGTTGATCACGTGGCCACAACTAGTGGGACTCTAAGAGGCCAAGGCGTATTTGCTGGCACTGCCAAGTTGCCATCAGATCGTAGTTAGCTAGTCTGACTGTCTTTCGGGCAGACAGCTTTGGTGGGCCCAAGCGCATGCGCCGGTTACGGTGTGTGCGGGTGCCTTTCTCTGTTTTCTCTGATCGAGTGTGGTTTTGACCTAAATCGTGCCCTGCTTGCTGTCTTCCATCGGACATGGGCGCCTACGTTGCTAACGTAAAATAGCGTTCGGTGTTCTTTGTTGTTGTTGTTGTTGCTGCTGTAGTATTTATTGTTAATGTTGCTGTCATTACTGTGTTGTTGTTGCTGTTCTTGTCGTTGTTGTTCCTGTTGTTTCTTTTTTCTTCACCGTTACTGCTGCTGCTGTTGTTGCCGCTACAGCCGCTTCCGTTGTTGCGCTGTGTTGTCATTGCCTCAGCCGCCTGTTGTTGTCATTGCAACAGCTGTTGTTGTTTTTGTTGTCGTTGTTGTCGTCGGTATAGCGATAACACGCTCGGTGGTACACACCGGGCGTAAGCCGACGGCAGTAGCAGACTCAGTAAGTGTAAAGGAAAAAAGAAACCAAAGAAAATAGTCGCCGTCGTCGTCGAAATGGCCCGGCATTGGCGTCCGCTTTTGTTGGTGTGGCTGGCTACGGCCAGCTTCGTCCTGCCTTTGCAGAGATCGCTGCTTTGTTTAACGATGTAGACAAAACCTAGCAGGCAGGCATGTATGTACTGCTCGACCGGCTTGCCGACACCAGCTTACGACCAGCTCGGCCTGCTGGCCCCCACTGCTTCGTGGAAATAAACGCGCGGCAAGCAAGTCCGTGGACAGAAGGAATTCAGATAAACCCATTGTTTCCGGCCGCTGTCGGCTCGGCTTTCTCGATCCACCCGCCACATTGCGATGTTGCCGCACCGATCTGGGACCGAGCCCCATCTCTGACCCCCGCATCTAACCCGGTGCGGCCTAGACGCTTCTCGTTCTGTTGGGGCTTCCCAACACCTAGCGGAACCACGCGTGACTAGTGCTCATCATGGCCGGGGCTGGGGAGTCGCGCCTTTGCTTTTGCACAGCCTAAAAGAGGGATCCTCCTTGTTCTTTGTCCTTCTCAGGATGATGATGATGATGATGGCAGGAATGGTGGTCGTCCCTGGCCCGTAGGTTGGCGAGGTACGAGAAGTGTTTATCGCATCTTCGTCTCCCCTTGCTCAAGGCCACAATCGCCTCGCCGTAGAGCTGTTGACGCCCCGCCCGCCACCGGACCGGCCCTAAAGAGATGGCCACTGTGGCATCTAGAGCTTGAAAATACATTTGCCAGCTAATAGTAGCTTCGGCGGTGCCGCGACAGGGCGGAAGCAAACACATAGCGTCGCCAGGATGTCTACGCGAATCTACGTGAATGTATACTATTTTATTATTAAATGTTAACAATAACCTAAAGATAAATGAACAAGAATAACTTTGCTAGCCTTTAAGGCTATCAAGTACCAATTGTTTGTCTTCAACTATACACATATATATATATATATATATATATATACATACATCCAGACTGGTCAAGCCGCACATCTGTGTACTTGTTACGTGCAAAAATACTTTTCGCGCAAAGCAACCGTAGAGTAAGCCAGCCGAAAGCATCATCCTAAACCAGCAAGCAGCATACAGTTGGTCTTTGGTTTGGCCCCTGTGCAAGATTACGTTCGTTTCTAGGACGCATGATTGCGTTCGTCTTCTACGACTACGACGGCAACAACAACCACAACAATAGAACAAACAACAATCCACCTAAACAGCTTCGTATATACACGCTCGAGCGAGTCCGACCTGCAAACGAATGAATCAAGCGTAGATGGGCGTTCGTCACGGCACGTGTTACAATACACTTCTGACGTAGAACAACCGACGGATTGACCAACACGGTACACAGTATGGAATGTACCGGGGCTGCCGCACATACGGTGCTTGCTGCCTAAGGCTGCCCAGGGTTCAAGAAAATGATTGCAGCCAAAATCCACTGAAAATATGATCGACTTAAGATACGCATTTATACGTATATACGTAACCGATCTTCGTGAACTCAGATTAATTTATGTTTAATGCTGCCGTTATTATTATGTAGATTATCCTAGCTTGCTGGTAGAAACGTACTGTCTTCGTTCAGACTTCTATTTCTCTCTCTTCCCCTGTCTCTCTCCCTCCCCTACTCTCTCTGTATATCTCTTCCCTTTGTATTATCTCCCTCCGTACTTTCTATCTCTCTGTCTCTATCTCCCTTTCGCTGTGTCTTTCACTCACTATTTAATTTTAAGACCTCTTTGTTCGCCTTGTGATTTCTCTCCGTCGAGTCCCTTATCCTTTTGTCGCCTTGCCATTCCTCGTTCCTCAAGTCGAACAACCTCGAGTGACCGTACGTAGCGCGTAGATCGTGTTGTACATTCTTGTCTAAATGAAGCCGCTGTCCATCATCAAGCCATGGTTAACGACCGTGAGGAAATTCCGTGCAGTCACTCACCCACTCATCCATATATATATATATATAGAGGGTGGGGCGGGGGGAGGAGTGAGATTCTTCCATGCCATGATGGTAGGGCCAAAAGGAAGAAGAAGAAGATGAAAGAAGACTGCAGCGGTTTGAGTTCGTGACAATCGTGGTGCCGTGGGGCGGTGGTCGCACTGATTTCAATGGCGGTGCTGGTTGGCCGCAGCGGTGAGAACTAATCATCCGTACCACAAGTCACGCCTCATCGTGTGCAGATGGAGTAATAGTTATTCTAGTGTTATACTAATTGTGAATAGTGGCCTAGCAGTACTGGCCTAAAGTACACGCTAGCCATGCGGCTGTTTCTGCCGTTTCTGTTGTGACAAAACGAAAGTGCATTTTTGTTGGCAAATGCTACCGGGAAAGATATAGTGAGAGAGAATACTGTGTGTCTGTGGGAAAGGGGGGAGCGGTAGCAAAGCAAGCGGTACAGCCAACTGCGTACACTATGTACAGCATATATGGGCAGCATTTGAGAATAGAAAAGATCATCGGCGGAACGCGAGGATAAACATAAATGAAAACGTCGTAAATGAAACATAAATGAATGCTCTCAACCGACGGCAACGAACCGTCAGAGAAATGGCTAGGAATGTTCTTTAAAGCTTCTAGCTAGCATTGACGTTACACCCAGCGAACTTGTAGAGCCACTCACACATTGATTGAGTCAATGCGGTTCTGCTGTCGTGTTGGCTATTCATATCAATGCCATAATACGAATGAATTACGAAGGCCGCGAGATACACTCCGATTTACGCTGCAGTTTATCTGCAACGCGGCTAGATAGTTGAGCCTACTCTCTGGTCAAGCTGGACATCCGCGGCAGCAGCAACGAACTACCGATGAGTAATTAGCAGACGCAAGAGTATACTTGGTTAAATAGATATTCACGTCAATAGACAATGAAGGCAGCGCCACTACTAATGTAACTACTCGCACTTGATGGCCAGGCCAAAAGACATGACTAATCAACCCCTTGATTAGATCAAAATATACCTGAGGCCTGACATATATGAGGATAGTGGGATATCTAAATCAAAATGTTTGTGATGCCTTGCTGGTCACGTATCTATGATTGGACCGTTCCTAAATGGACATCACCGCGGGTCGCTTGCCCCCGACAGGCCGTTGTCATCGGCGGTATGCATCTTTAGTCACTTTTCATACACAAGTATCGCGTTCGACGGGGTTCTGACCTCCTGGGGCCTTTTGCAAACGGCCAACCACGAACCTGACCTCGTCTCGTGGTGGCTTATCGGCAAAGTGGGCGATGGTGAAAGGAGGGATGGTTTGAGTTGTGGGCGAAGCAAACAAAGCTGCGCTCATAAGCCTAAAGCTACCGCTCAAAGGACTATAGTGTTCAAGGGCACCGTCTCTATGGCACGTGTAGCGCGATAAACTACAATTATCCGAGGAGGCACTTGGAGTCCACTACCAGGTCAGGGGCTGCACGCGTAGGCGTCTCAAATAGGGTCAACCGGGTGTCTGCGCAGACCAATGATGATTAATTATTACGGACGGGTGATTAAAATATTGTTGAAAATTGAATCCGTAGTCTAGCCAAAATGAAGTCCATATAGTGTCTGCAATGTATTACATACTTGAATTGGTGCATAGCCTTGCCGCCAGGTGAAGACGACGAAGGCATTCGATTCGAGAGAGACTGTCAGGAAGCTGTGCGGTACTTGCTCGCTTTCTATATATATGTATATATATATATATATATACATATGTATGTATATATATATATATATATATATATATATACATATGTATGTATATATATATATATATATAGTATATATATAGATATATATATATATATATATAGATATATACATATATATGTATATATATATATATATATACATATATATATATATATATATATACATATATATAAATGTATGAATATGTATGCAGTATATATGTAAACGCCGTCAACCACTCGACACTATTGCCCGCGTTTCGCAGAACTCTGCATCGACTTCTGACACTTGTATTATCCCAGGCATGATGAATTCAGGGCAGTTTGGAACATGCGTTAAGTTCGGAAATGAAGCAAATTCCTGCCATCTTCGTCCAGATTAAGCCCACAAATACAGTGCTCTAAAATTGTCGCCCTATTAATTCGTAAATTAATCGTAGTCGCAGGGTTAATTAGTAAATTAACCCTGCGGTCGTGACAACAGCCAGTTGTACACTGTGCCCTTCAATTCGTCGTCCGAGTTAAAGCGCCTTTCTTTGAGACATTTTTAGCGCATTAAACTAATGGAAGTAACAGGGCAACATGTCCGGGCTTTAGGTGGATGCTCAAACTGCTGCACACCCTCTACCACAACGGTCCACATTGTTCCAACGCAGACTCCCGTCATCACAGCCTGCCTTCGCATTGTGACACGCCGATCATTTCTAAGCAGGTCGTTCACTATGTCGATGCGTTCGACCATGATTATCGCGTTTGCTTGGTGCCGAATCGTCACTTGAACACTCCCGGTCTTCGCGAAAATGAGCACTCCACCATCTCACTGATTTGCCGAACACACAATTTTTCCCGTATGCGGCAATCATCCGGCGATGAATATCATTCGTTGAACGCCTTCCGTAGTTAGAAATCTCATAACACCTCGCTGCTTTTTAGGCGTCGAATTTTGCAATGAGAACGTTATGATGTCTTCACACATACTGCCGCGTCAATTGGACGAGACACACAACTGCCTACCGCGATAACCATGTTAGACACTAAATTCGCGCCCCTCTTTTATATCGGGGGATGACGATGATGAAGCTGAATGCGTACTTTGATCACCAGGCGCATCCGAAATTAATGCCATTTCGTGTTTTATTTTATTTAATGCAGAATTTTCTACGACAGACGAGGTTTATCCGTTCTTGGACGGGGGGGGGGGGGGGGGGTAAATGATACGTTGTGGAGTTGCATTTAAAATTATTTTTTCTACTGTTATATTTTAATACTAATGGAAACCTCTTGTATGCGCTCACGTCGTATTCGCTTAAGCGATTTGTTCCTCAAACGCCAGAGGCTTTAGACAAATTGAAGCCATATATTGCACATTCACCTTTTACTTGTATAGAATGTCGAAGTGTGAGCTGTAACAGCAAACAATGTGGCGAAAACGTACTTAGTATGGAAGCATATGACTGTAGACAAAAACAGCAGAATATAGAGACCATCATTGGTCTTAATTCGTTTTCTCCTCTAGAAATAGATGCAGATGCCGCGAACAACAAATACCAAGCATCTAAGTAAAGTCAGATAGCGACAGAAAGATTACTTTACACAGTATCAATTCTGTACTTGCTCCAGCTACTGCTGTGAATTATTTCTATAGTGTATGATTCGATAAATGGTTGTAAAATGGCCAAATGACCTGAATGTATTTTCTTATCATCTTTATGGCTACTTACGATTTACTGATGAAGGAAATGTCTTATCTATTTTATAAAGGCTCGTTATGGAACTGAGAAAGTGTTAGTTTTACATATTTCATAGATGACCTCTTATAGTTCTTCATCGGCCTAGCAGTCTCGTCGTTCTGGTTCTGTGCCCAGTTTTGTCCAGCACAGTTTGACTACACGAGTGCATACGAAAGAGCTAAATGTTAACATAGATACTTATCGTTCAGGAATGCTGGTTGGCGGAATCTCTGACAAAATGCACTGTGCATCACCGAAAAAGTCTTTTAACAGTACTTTTGAACCAAATGCTTGACCCTGCCCTTCAAAAATCTACATTGCATCGATCGAAATGTGCACAACTTTGATGACGATACCGGATTAGTTAATGCTCGTAAATGCTAACAACACGTTATACTGCGGCGCAGCCAAAATGATGCCTTTGAATGAGTTGATTGCTATCTACTGCTTTTATAAATTCAACCTTATGGCGTATACCCCCTGTACATTTATTTAAACTAAGTCGTTTTAAGCTCTTGACACCTTTGCGCAAGGGTTGAGCATCTTCTTAGTGAATTCTATCGTATTTGATTCAGAGTGACTTCTCTTTATTCACAATAAAATAAATGCAGCACATCCAGCAAATCCTCTCTTAGAGGTTGAACTACTATGGTCGACGGGCATATTAATGCATGTCGGTCTTCGTTGTTATTGTCTTTTCATTGTGGGCGATACTGGTTGTTTCTGCTAATAAAAGAAGACCTGTGGCGGGTACCCCGTACGGTGGCTGCCGAGAGGGGGCGGTACTGCATTCGTCTGTACACTGTGTGGACTAGTCATAGATCTCCGTTAATTATTAAACAATTGTTTTTATTTTTAGTTATTAATTAAATAATTGTTTTAAACCACTGTTATCTTCTCAGGAAGCTGGCTCTTTATATCTGGCTTTTTTAATAGAGTGGTCTCCGACAACAAGTACAAACTTTGCCTGGCATTGTAGTTGTTATCTGTACTAGCGAAGCGACTGTGTTGTTTGGCAGTAACCTTGCTCTGCTTGCTCGCCAACCGTCTTCGTGCCTAGAGTCTTCTACGCCATTTGTCGGCGTTTTATACTCTGTATGCGGAAAATTTACGTTATAAGGTACTCACTCTATTCAGTAGCCATAGCATAGTGTTGCAGAAATTATATCAGCGTGTTCACGTTCTCTGCTGCTGTATTAGGCCGGCCTAGCTTCTTCCTGGTTTTTGCGCGTCAGCTGTTTTGCACTGCGTATGGAATGTCCTTTGAGACTGTTCACGTTCATAACAAGCTGAGTCAAGCGGTCTAACGTGCCGCCTGACTGCGCCGATAACAGCTGGGCGCCGATCAGCTGTGTTCCCGCGCCGATAACAGGTGAGGGCGGATCAGCTGTATTCTGACGGCTAAATGGGTGATACCTGTATGTCACCTGGGTGTGCTAGTATCACTTCAGTTACTGCCTGGTCGGTTGTTGCCGCTGGTCCAAGTTCTCTTTTGGTACTGGCCTCTTCTGATCTCTTCCGCCCGCTAGTGTCACTGGTGCTGCTAACTGGCAAAGTGGAAGTTGCGCAAGTTTAGCTGCGTGCAAACTTTCAATGGCAGTTGCAGTACGAAGGCCTTTGCTCAGCCTTAACTGGTTGGTCGGGATTCCCGCGCTGCCCCAGTTATGCGTGGGGTTGCCATACGGTTCGCTGTGCTCGCTTCGAGCATTTTGCCCCATTGTCTTTGTTCACAACGATAAACGACGGGTTTACTTGCGTTTTGTGCAACTGGTTTTGAACGACGGCAGAAGTCGATACATACTGCTTGTGTGTCGTCTAAGATTAACCAAATGTGCGTCCTTTATTTGCAAAAAATGTTCTTTCCATTATATAATATTATATATTTCATCTCAGTTTTTGGTCTGTTACCGTGACGTTCGGATGAGCAAAGATTGTTCATTCTCGTTCAGAGCGGGAGAGAACAACTGATTATTTGTAATCTTAGTTGTGCTTTACTAGGGTTGCCTAGAGCCCGTGCCCCTCGAAGAAACACACATGTGTCGTGCGGGGCGAGTCGAGGCGTGTTTCCTGTGAGTCGAGGCGTGTTTAAAGCGAAACTTAACGAAATGATTAGCACGAAAGAAAGCAGATAAGACGCGAAAGGCGTAGAGGGACAAGAAGGCACGGTTGGCAAAAGGCAAAGGTCGGCTTGTATCAACAAAGCTGACCCGTGACAGCGCCACTGGAGAAAACGGCAAGGATAGCCTTTTCGTTGCTAACGGAGAGCTATAGCGTCTGAGCATAACAGCAGCAGTAGGGGCACTATCGGCAGCAGTATATATCGGCAACAGCGGCTTTTATATAACTGAGAGACGGTATGCCTGGCTCCATTGATAGAACACCCGCTCGCATTGGAAATAGGACACTATGAATCTGCCATTTGAGTTAAAAAGGAAAAATCAAATCCTACGCTCCTTTCCGAGAGAAAATAGTGTGGGGCCATCCCAGATATACTGCAGGGATTAGGTGTAGTCTGAACCGCTCTTAGCAAACTATCTTTGTGATTCGTTCAACGACTCAACGGTTCAAGGGCATCAAGGCCTACGAAAAAGCACCTTGACATCTCCTGGGCGTAGTTTCGAGCATTTTATGAGGACACCTTACTGGCATAGAGTGAGCGGGATGTGTTGCGGGTAAAGCAGCATATGGGAACCCTGCAATGGGATTTGTTCAACGATTAAACGGTTCAAGGGCATCAAGGCCTTCGACAAAGCACCTTGACATCTCCTGGTGAAGTCATTCCAACACGCAGAAGTTGGTGGCTCTCTTCTGAGCGTAGTCTCGAGCTTTTTATGAGGACACCTTGCTGGTATAGAGTGAGCGGGATGTGTTGCGGGTAAAGCAGCAAATGGGAACCTTGCAATGGGACCTACTGAGCTATGCCTCCTTCACTCTCATGCTTGTTGATTTGTCGGCTATATTTGACAGACGCACCAAAAAGCCCTAGCGATGTACGCAGATGACATAGTAGTCGCTCACCATGACCTGGGTGCCATTAGACGCACCACTTCTCTGGCGGAGGTGTTCCTTGTCTAAAAGGGGCTGCAAATGACCACCATGAAGACAAATGCTGAACAATTCAGAAGAGACGGTCAATTGGCCACTAAACAAGTTATGCGTTGCGGCGGCTAACCCCTGGAATGTGTCAACTTTTCCGATAGCTGGACTTTGACTCCACCAGTGCGCACATCGCCAATACAGTGCGCACAGTCCTTGTCTCTCTTTACGGAGAGGTAGGCGACGTACGACAACTACCCGTTCCAACGGCAGTGAAACTCTTACACCTCAAGATTGTCCTAAGGCTGATGTGTGGTCTTGACAGAGTACGGGGACACCTCACTCGGGCAAACTTTGGTTTGCTTGAAAGGTATATCACAATGTGCATAAAGTGATTCTGTTGCTTGTCAATGCGGGCAAGGAGTCGCGTTGTGTTAATGCCAAGCTGCGTACCGATTGTTGAGATAATTCGATCGAAGTTGTAGACGCCTCGTGCAATAGCATCCGAAAGCTTTGTTTGTTGAGAGATACACCTCAGAGAGACCGGTTACCCACAGGACGTCCGCGGCAACGAACTACTTGCGAGAGCCTCCTACCTCTAGTCTGGCTTTGCATATGAAAATCGCCATGTCTATACCAGGTACATAGTTCATGGCTATATTCACCTTGTTTGTTTGAAGACAAACCTGCGCGAGGAGTACACGGGGCGTATCTGTCAACTGTGCTTTCAAACATGTGTGAAGTATCATGCGTCTGCCGGGCCCTTACGAAGAGGCCGCTGCACTGCGTCTCTCGAATGATATGTCGAAAGCAGCTGACAACTGTATAATGTTATATGCATACCCAATATGATTGAATGAATGTGATGATTCTTATATATTTTACCGTACGCAATTATCATACGCTACTTTATTTTTATATTAAAGGTTTTGTGAATGCACACAAGTTACTGGCAGATAACCGTCCCGTGTGACTCGTGTAAAACTCACAAATCAACCCGGATTTTGGGAGTACATGCAAGAGCGAACCTTAGGATAACATGACCTCCCATTGAAGAACCGTCCCAGCAACATACACTTTTAATTTGACACAAAAACTTGTTTAGCAGTGCTAAATTAAGATATCAAATTAGATCTGATAATACTAAAGGGTACAGATGCCTGACTGGCCTGCCCGTGTCGCAGACCATTTCCCTTTTTTCGAAGCGTGAAGATCCGTTGTCTCAGGTGTTGGCAAAATCGTAACGGAGGCGTGACGGTGGCAGAATTGGAGTCTTTCTAAAAAGCCACGGTTTCTGGTTGAGATCCTAGCAGATTTGAATGCGAGAACCTGGGCCGCCATTATGGCAGTAACCATGTAGGCGTTGGCTATTTTAAGAGCCAGCAGCCTTTCGGCCTAATGCAGCATTCGTCGGCAGACCAATCGCGGTAACGTGCGCCGTCAGCGCGACTGCGTATGGCAATGTCATCGATAAGTGTAGTTAGGATCGACCGCTAAGTGTCAAAGGTACTACATATGCAAACTAGTAGCCTCGTAGCTATATTTATATCCAATATTTCACAAGGTTAGCTCTTAGATGCAGCACTAGGGAATGCTAGCGCTGGCTTACTCTTGGGGTACCCCGAACAGCGACGGATCGTTCCGTCAAGTCATATGAGGCTCTGGTTCTACTTGGGTATAGTGATGAGAGCTCGGTGTAGTACCGTATGGCTGGCATAATGCATACTGTTCATGAATATCCTCTCTTAGGCGTTGACTGTCTGTCTCGTTTAACTACCGTTAGCAGGCTGCCAGTGACTGTTTCCACTAAATTAGGGCAAATCAGGGCGGCTGGTGCTATGGCCTTGTTTTTGGAAAGCCGCTAGGCATACTACTATTATACAGAATATTCTGTATATTTAGCGAAACGTGGCGGACCTACCAATCCTAGAAATACTATGTTACATGGCGGGACAGGCAAAGTTTAACTTTAGGATAATCCACTATGTTAAAGATCATATGCATTTTAACGCAAGTCTGTACCTGAGGTTGTCTTAATACCGTCAAAGACGCCTTTAGTTTGGATAACTGGGACGTGATACTAGGCATGCTAGAGGCAAAGGAAATATCCTGTGACTTACGCACAATCTCGACCTCTCAAGAGGTTAAAAGGTACGAAGAAATAACGGGACGGAACAAAAAGTGTCCCTCAGGAACCTGTGATGGCGTTATGGTTATGACACCTATCCTCGGTACAAAGGACCGGTGGAATTGAAACGGCTATGTATGCAAATAGTCTGCCGCTAGTGCTTCTGGCGAGACAGGAAATCCTAGTTAGCCTTAGAATAAATGGCCATGCGTTTAGGTAAGTCTTACGAAAAGCAGACACTAAAAAATCATAGGGGCTTGTCTGTTTTAACGTTCAAATCGAAACGTTGCCGTTGCAACCATGAAACACAAACAGACTATCGCAAATTCGAGACTTGATTCTGCCGGTTGTTTTTGTTCGTTAAACCTAGCTGTACTTTATCCTGGTAGTGCACGCATCTCCTGGGGAAAGTCGATAAAGGTCTAGCAACGGGAAAGCGATGACAATGGAGGCATTTAGATGCGATTGTTCACAGGCATTTATGCCTATTGTGAGTGTCTAAAGCGGCAAGGCGTAAATAAGTGAATAAATTACTGAATATAGAGGCTAATGAAATTATTAAGTTAATGGATAAAATTGCCTGTTTGACTACTTGCAAATACACCAAAAGCATACAACATCTGTACAATCAAGATGAATTGCTTTGGCATGTTGTTTTGCATGATGTGGCACATCTCAGGAGGCATATACCCAACCAAGATGTGCCGCAGAAAACGACCATAACGCATGTATATTATTGGGGTGACTCAAGTCGGAAGTCAAATCGCCAATCAATTGAATGTCACAACAAACCAGCTCTTATCGTTTGGGGGAAACCGGATGAAAGAGCCGCAACTTTAAGTCGGGGACATTCGACGTTCCCCAGAGTAGCAGCTGCTTCCAACGGAGCAACCGTGATTACCTACCACAGTTGAGTTCCGTTAGTTCCGGGTAGCGGCAGGCCTGATTGAGACTAGGCAGGCCGAATAGGTGGGTGTGTGCCAGCCAAGATGCTAATGCATGCCGACAATGCGTCGCTATCAAAGACCGCATCTTAGCTGTTCGTCACGAAATTCTCCCGAGAGCGTATCAGTTGTGTTCTGTAGGAGCAGCAAGCTACCGTGGGCTCATTTGCTGCGCTTAGCAGGAGCCATATGCTAATATGGCGTGGAGCAGTCAATGTGACAGCGTTCAGGCCACCGCATAGTTCTGACAGAGAGCCGTGCGTACTGCAGCGAAGGGAATATGGGATATCGCTTATTATCATGCCGTAATCGATGACCTCAAAAACAGAACGCCTGGTGGTGAGTAGCTGTTGTCAGAGATGCCTATGATTATATCGCCAACAACCGGCAATAAATGTCGGTAAACGAGATGAGCGATGGTAGCAAATACATTTTCAACAACAACGCCAGAATTAGAGCAGTGTTGCCACAAACAACGGCAACATGGAGAGACACAAGAGGGAAATAAGCCTAATGGGCGAAAACATATACGACGTACAACTATACTGACGATGAGAACAATGAGAACCACAATATATTGAATGTAACATATGTTATTAACGTATCGTTTACAGTGATTCTTTAAGAGCTCGACGATTATGCATTAGAGTTTCAGAGCATTCCTTTTAACTTTCGCTTGTCTCTAACGTATATGATATTTACTTAAGTACTTTATTGCGAACAGGTCATTCGCGCTTAAATGTTCCCCTACGTATGCAAATTGTAAAGACGAGAGAGGGAGGGAGGGAGAGGTAATTCTGATTGCATCTTATATAAATAATAGTAATAATAATGTACACATTGCAATAAAATTTGCAGCACGGCTTATTGGACTCTATAACGGGCAAACCACCAAATGTTGAAATCGTATGCCCGCAAATAATTCGATTTTCCCATGTGTGCCGACCTTGCCTCCAACCTGCATCTCTCTCTCTCTCTCTCGGCCTCCCTGTGTAGGTTGATTTTCGCAGCTGTACAAGCCAGCGTACGATCGGCTATGTTGCCGCTTTTGAACCAACACCGTCTATGTGCCGACCTACACAGTACCCCCGTACGACACACACTATTGCAAGAGCTTACTACGCCGGTGGTTTTCAGAACGACGGTCGAGCTTCGGCGTTTAGTCTGCGCCTCAGACACCGCCCCGGGAGTAGTTTAGCCGTGTTCGTATTGAATATCGAATCTGTATAGAGCACACGCTGGAGACGAATTGAGCTGTCTGGCGAAATTGTTTGCTCAAAAGTGCTTCTGACAAGCTTGTCGAGATGCAGTTCTTCAGCCATGCAAGCGTAGCTCATTGCGCGTATTTGCTACGCTGCGAAGACTGACTGCGTAGCCGACAATGGACCTACTATGGAGTCAAGCTCAATTGCTATTACTGCAGCATTAGAATTGCATGATATTATTATTATTATTTATTTATTCAATGTTTCGGTGTTTCCCTACAATTGTGGGATCTAAACGTGTACGTAATTATTATTATTATTATTATTATTATTATTATATTATAACACGCTGCTATTCGTACCATATATATATATATATATATATATATATATATATTTGCTGTACAAAGTTATGACTACTTCTGTTGCAGCTATCTATCCTCGTTAAAATATTTTGATCTATTTTGTCTACTGGCATATTCATAGCTCAACGAGGCAGCGGCGCGCATGACAAATGGCAAATTATATACTCTATCTCTGCACCGCCTATAGTAGGGGTAATCATCATCATTTATTTATTGCGTATATACATCGTTGTAAAAAATAAATGTTTATAGATAAGTATTAAAATATCATCGAGTTAACTGCGTAAGAGAAATAGCTCTCTGGCAGGTATCGAGATGGTAGATAGGGCACGGCTGGTTACATAACCGGCACAAACAGCCGACGTCAGGATCGTGGAAGCCTCTTCGATGGCAGAGTTTATGGTGAAACCCGTGAAGTGAATAGCGGGTCACGAGATGTCGGTTGGGTTGTAGTGGTCTCTGCCAATTCTGCGTGACCATTGCTGACGAATTGAAAAAGCTTCTGGGAACTGCTCGAACTTTCTTCATAAAGTTTTTTCTAAACTGAATAAGAGCAGCTGTTTCTAAGAGGCGGAATCTAGTTACTAGATCTTCTACAAGTGGTTAAGTAGAAGTCATGAGGTAAACTAGACGGTGTTTCGCATTTAGTGGCAACCCAATGGATAGCTTGAAAAGCGTGGGCTTCATCTTATCTAGTTTTTCTAGTTGTGAGAGGCTGAGGTGTTTCCATATGACCTGGATGCCGTAGGTCGCCACCGAAGCAACTTTGAGATCAAAAGGTGTCTGGGTGCTTTTAGTGTGCCCAGGGATAATTGTTGGGGTTTTTCGATTGTAGACATCGCGACTAGAGTTTTTCTGGTCCGTTCGGCGATGTGTTGTGGGGTTGTGCCAAGGTTGTGCCCTTCATCGAAAAGTTAACCCCAAGGTAGCAGAAAGTGTTAACGAACTTGACTGCACCAGTACTGAGTTTCATGTTATAGTAGGGGTAATGCCGGATTTTGAACGGTTAGCTCTTCAAGGTTCACAGTAAATGCATTAAGTAATCGTTATTTTGCAAAATAGATTGTTTGAGAAGATAAGAACGTAACGACCCGTACGATTCGCATTCGATTTGAAGTATATATATATATGTATGTATGTATATATATATATATATATATATATATATATATATATATATATACATATACCCTTTAAGGAGGATGAAATAATTGGCATAGTGCTGAGGTAGCTAGAACCTCCGTCACGGAGGCATTTCTTCAATTTCATTTCTTATCTTTAACTGTACGTACTAAATTATCCACCGACAGGTTTGTATATATATATATATATATATATATATATATATTTATTTACATTCGTTTGGCGAGTCTCAAATGGGAAGTTACGAAATGACACGTGCGTATAATTGAAGTCTTTATTCAAATGTAAATACCTGAGCACAACTCTCCCACTACTTTCCCACAAGCCGAAACTTGTTCTGTTTCGGCTCCATCCTCTCACTTGTCCTGCGGCTGTGACAAGAGCCACGTGTCCCCTAGTTCCGTCGTCCGAGTTGAAGCGCTTTGAATTTTTCAGAGGGAAGTGACGACGTATGCTTTCATTTCATGCGTTCCCGCTTTGTCTCTGGCTCGAAGTGATGGCACCAACTCCCGTCACTAGTGACGATCCGCTCCAAAAAAAAGCGGGATCTTTATGACACTGGAACACGTGTTGAAGTGCTAGCGAGCGCCATAAGCAGTTCGGTTTGCGGTTTGCTGACTCTTGCCGTCGGAATCCCCCACTGAAGATCGCACACATTCCGAAAATCCCACCTGTCGTGCACAATTGTCAACACTGTTGCAACGCTGGCCTCCCACTATCACTGCCTGCACTTTTTCCTTAACTGTCGAGTTTTGTAACTGGAACGCCATCGTGTTCTCACACGCACTGCCACGTCAGTCTACGGTACACGAAACTGCCTGCTTCTCTCCTCCACCATGCGCAGGTGCTTGCGCATACGCACGACCACTTTGAACACTCGATTTGCGTTCCTAGACTTCCGTCTCACTGCGTTATCCCAAAGCGATGATTTGAACCCCCCTTATATACTTGCGTACATTTTTTTCTGTGTATACCATTTGGTAAATCAAGCAATAGAACAACACATTTTGTTTTTATTTCTCGACGTAGTTCTTAGAGCTGCAAGTACATAGTTTATTAGTTTTTCAAGTTTTTGACTCCTTCAAATAGTTAATTTAGATGGTTTTAATAGGGAAGTTCTAAAACGAACAGATATGAATATATTTGTTCGCTTTAGGACTTCCCTATTCAATTAAAAAAAGGACAACAATATATATATATATATATATATATATATATATATATATATATATATATATATATATATATATATATATATATTATTGAGTGACTTCCTTCTTCGCAGTTGAGCGAAGTGATTCCTGTGAAAACTGGCAACTGCTAGGCCAGCAACATTCGGCATATCACAAGCAGTGTCCTGCACTTACTTAGTATCTGCTCTCTTTATATATATATATATATATATATAAAGAGAGAGAGAGAGTAAAAGCCGTTTCCTGCATTACAGCGTAGAGTTCCTGAAGCCATTTTGTCGGTACACCACGCGTGCAGAACGTGAGTCAAGCTAACGGAACGATGTCATGAAGAATGAGGCACTGCTTTTCACTAGCAAACATATCGTGACAGCTAGCTTTTGAAGCGTATCGTTGTAACTGAATCTTGCTGAATTGGCTTCCCTCAAGAAAGACATATGTCGCCTCGAGCAAGTGGTCAGTCAGGTCGGTATTGCCCGAATTCCTGTCATACGTATACACATACATACATTCAGACATACAAGTGTATGTCGGCACATATATTCATTCGCTGCTCAAATCTCTGTTCCTGTTCTGTTCTCGATCCTGCTCTTCCTTCTCTCCGTTGTCCTTTACCTTTTCTTGTTTTGCCCGCATTGCTCGTTTTACCGCTCTTCGTCGTCGCCGTCGTCATCACCTTCAGGATGTTTCCTTTACGTCTTTTGAGCGCTGGCAACTGACTCTCCCTCGCTGAGAGACGGAAGGACAAGAAAACCAAGTATGTGGCGAGAAAATAGAGAAAAATAGAAAGATAAACAGAAAAGCGAGAGGAAGGAAGAGATCGGGGGGATGGGGATCGGGTAGAATCGGCAACGGGAAATCAAGACGAGCGGGGACCGACTGAGCGAAGACCGACTCCTATGATCAGGTTGCCACAATCTCAAGAGGCACTCCGAAGCGAGTAGAGTGAAGGCCACGAACTGGCAAACAGGAACTCCAGAAACAAGCACAACAAACTTCCGGGGTCGCGGCTTGCTGACAAGGGATGGCGGGTGAAACACGGCTCGATGGCAGAGGTGCCGTTATAGCGACAGCTGCTGCAGCATCATCACCTCCACCACCATAAAGAGTTCTCTAGTCAAGCTTGCCTCCTATAGAGACAACTTGCCCTGACGAACGTGTCCATGGGGTTCGTTTGGCCGACTATGTATGTGCCCACAGGCCCACCAAAGCCTCTTTTCCCGCCGCAGTTGCGGAAAGCCACCATTACCACGTTAGCCCTGATTCATTTCGCCTCTCTGAAGCACGGCTGGCTTTGTTTGGCAGACCTTGACCCGGCATAGAAAATTCCGCACGATGCCGGTTGCCGAAAGCGGGACAAACGTCGAAGAGCGAAATGCGAAAGTCGGCTTTTTGTGTCTCACCTGCGCTTCTTGGTCTTGCCGCGTGCCTAAGCGTGTAGGTTTTACTCACGTTGAGCTCAGTCAATCAAAAGATAAAGGCTTTGTTTTAGACGATATCCCAGAATTAAAAACAAAAATACGCAGCATTTGACTCCTTCCATGAATATATATAACCAGAATTTTTACAAGATGGGGCTGCAATCATATTTGTAGTACATGACGGGAAAAGAACACTTTTTACACTATCACAAATCAAGTTTCAAGCAAAAGCAACGGCCGAAAACAACAAGGAGAACTGCATGACAGCCCTTGTTGAAAACGTGGTAAAACCTGAACCATTTGCACAAAGAGATGCAAACGAGGCAATCGAGAAATGTGCAAAAAGTATTATTTCACCACAACAACGCCCCGACTCACACCTCCATTGTCGCAGTGGCAAAATTGAACAAATTAAGGTTCGAATTGCTACCCTATCTACCCTATTTTCCTTATTTGGCTCCTTGTGACTATTCAATTTCCAAGCCTTAAGACCTTGCTGGGGTGAAAACTGGTTGTCCGATAGAGAAGTCATGTCCTTGTTACACTTATTATATTAAGTGCCATAAATCGCACTATTGGTTTAAAGCGGGGCTAGTCAGACCTAGGATAAATGAAATGATCAGCATCAGTTCTCTCGTTTACAATCTCCCCGACTATACCGAGATTTCCCGCGTCACAGCCTAGATAAAGTTTAGTTGAACAGAGAAGTAGGGTAGGCGTGCTCCTGGATACACGTGTGTTGTTGTGCGACTGACCTTGCTGCCTGTGCCTAATCATTTAGTCCGCGTTAAAGCATGCGAAGTATGAAGAAGCGTGCCAATAACGGGCCGCCAACGGTCAACTCCTATCGGCGTATTCTATCGGACTGTTTTTTAAGTACATTTGCTTGCCCTGCGCTCAACGATGAATGCCAATAGTGATCATTCCAATATAACTACAACCACACAGTTCGCAAACTCGACGTATCCGTTAACATTTACAGTCGTCCAATGATTGATCTGGCGTCTTTTTCTCGCGGGTTTAGCCATTTGACCAGTATGCGTACCAGTCGGCGTATAATAATTTAGTTTTTTGGAAATTTGGAAAAAAAAGATTTAGTTTTTTGGAAATTTGCCAATCATAATTTAAAGAAACTAGTCCATGCTGAACACATATATTATAATATATTATCCGGGCATGGCACATTTAAGGTACGTTCATCGACAGAGATAACTGCCTTAGGCACTTTCCGTTACCTTTCCGATATCCGACCAGAGGGTCCGAAACGCAGAATACATGTGTAGTGTCTAAGAAAGACAACGAGAGAAAAACGGATAGGGCATGACAGTTCTCATAGACAGCGAGTTCTAGGCAGAATTGGTCTACTTGACGATCTTCTACAGAAGGCAATTCGCAATAGAACCAACGAGTAGACGCAACACTTCGCGGCCTAAAATACTAGTTGTGCTCAGGGCGCCCTCACCACGGTTTGCCGAGTACCGTGAGGGGTAAACGCTCAGCAATGTCACAAGTTAAACGAGTTAGTTCTTGATTTCTATATAGTAGTACTGGTGATTAGAAGTAGTAACAATAGTTGAATCATTTTGTCAGACCCATGTTGAGCACGTACCTCACCAGAAACCTAAAACAACCCAGGAAGCCCAAATAAGTACCAGCGTTAATGTGTCGTTTCCGTTAGCATACATAACTACAGTCTGATAAATATTTTACCTGTTTTACGTTTGCTCCGTGACACCTACAACTTCCAGTTTTATCGGCCTAACGCTTATGAATCTGCAAATTAATTCAAGAGGTCCGCCTAAGCTTATTTATATAATGTCGCCTGGTTGACTGCAATACAATACAACGTTTAGTTTATTGACGGAATTGTGTTTTTACAATGCTTGAGTTTTCATAAAAACTAAGGCTAATAAAAGTTTATTAATGTGCACATTTACACCAATTAACACGCATAGTTCACACAATTGCACCAATTCACACACACAGTTTACATGTTTACATAAGTTTACGCATTTGCACCAATGCACATATTATCACATGTATACGTTACAAAAAGACGACATTTTGTGAAATATCGTTATTTGTCTGCTGCGCTAATATTTTTGACAATTTAGACCGTTTCTCAGTAAATGTTGTATACAATACAATACAAAATCTCCTATACTGAAAGGGGTATTGAAATCACATTATAGTCATTACACTCATGGGCATGTCGCGAAACTCTTCAAGCGAACGTGTTATTCACCACTTCGACATTAGCAACTTCCGGCGAAGTAATTTTCACACCACTACGAAGATTATTTGGACGTAATGTGAAAAAGGTACTTAAGTTATTACTCCGGATTAGTTGTTTAGAAAGTCTTACGTCAACTTCCATTTGTTACTCGCTCACGTTTTGGAGTACGAGGCTCTCGCGTCTTACATTGCAACGGCATGCGATTCGTTTGACAAATTTATCCTGCACTCGCTAAAGCAGTTTTACATGCCCACACGTGTAAACAGCATGTCCACTTTAGTACAACAAGCGTAGTATACAGTTGTATGTACATTGCTGGGTCATGCCCGATGAACGCTCTACGAATGAGATTGCATAGCCGAGACGCAGATTTTACAACTTCGGCGATATGAGATGTATACTTCATTTGACAATCAAATGTAACACCTAGGTTATTGTATGTTGGCATTTCAGGTACACTATGGCAGTTCAGAAAATATGCAGTGTTGTCCGTGACTGTTTTTAGCACGGCACATTTAGAAGTGGATATTTCCATTCTATTCAAGTGGGCCCAATGTAGCACGGAATCAATTGCCTGTTCTGTAACCCGGCTTCGTCTGTCATTTTTGACTTCAACGTATATCTTTAGGTCGTCGGCATAAAGCTTGTAAATCACGTCGAGCTTGCCAAAAGACTAGTTTAGAGTCTTGAGCAAAATTTCATACAAGAGCGGCCCTAGGCAGGAACCTTGTGGGACTTCAGAGGGATATGGAGCAGTACCAGACACAGCACTTTTTACCTTGACCTTAAAGCTCCTATGAGGGAGATAGGCTTGGCACCAATTTCGAACCCTGGGTCCGATGCCTAGCGATTCCATGTTGTTTGCTTAGTAAAGTTTGTTGGTCAACCCGATCAAAAGCACGCGAAAAGCCAAAGTAAACGATGTAGAGCGAAGCTCCGTGATTTCGCACCAGGGCCCAGTCATGAGAGACAAATCGAGCAGAGTATATATATATATATATATATATATATATATATGTGCTTGTTGACAGTTATTGCCGTTTGGTCGAAATTCAGGAAACAAGTAGCGGAGATTACGACTCTCTCGTGCTATGTGCGTGTAATGTGTTTGACTCTGCACATTCTTTAGCTATTGCACTTCTGGTCAATTGTTAGTCATTTTCATTCATATAACTTACCGATATATATATATATATATATATATAACCCTCTCTAACCTAGGATTAGCCCAGTTCGTTAATGTACCCCGAACAGATGCTACATTTCTTCGCTGAATATCGAGCGACAGCCTTTGACGCAAAAAACATATATATATATATATATATATATGGACAAGGGAGAGATCGTTCTCGGACGGCAATCAAAATCTTGAAGACATACTTATTCTACGCTATTGCCCCTGGCCAGTGTAGCAGCTGGCTGTCGGCACTTGACAGCGCGACACGGATGGCGGCCTTCACGCCGCATGATACAGTGGCGTAACGCCGTCGAGTGTGACAGTCTGTCTAGGGGCTATGAGCTTGAACAACGACACGTCTCACAGCTGTTTGCAGATGCCTGATGCCTACCCTCCTTCGGCGTGAGTTTACGCGCAATGTCCTGTGCTTTCGAAATATCCTACACTATTCGTATGCACATTAGTGCTGGCGCATGCTATGCGCTATGATTTACTGCAGGTTATATGTATATAAATACATGTCGATGGGACGTAGGGGGATGACCGAAAACTAGGGCGCTAGAAGTTGCTGGTTAGGTTCCTGCGTGACACATACCCGCTCAAACCGATTTTTAATTATATATATATATAGAGCCTTTCAAATTTCTCCCCGACAAACTTTAAGGTTTAGTACAATCCGACGACAGAAACCATTTTTCCTATGAAATGAAAGGCCCAAATGTAATAATTTAAAATGAGAGCGAAATTTCTAAAAAATGTTGTAGCAATATTAATTAATAATAAATATCGAGGTTTTTATCCTGGCATATCTTCACTAACTTTGCGATTGCGAGAGTCGCAGTCATCACACCAATCATAAGTGCGTGTTTGGAAAAAAGGTTTGCATTTGTTGACTTATATTCTACGTTAGCTCAAAGCAGAACAAATGTTGTATTGAAGATAATTCCTAAGAAATAAAACGTTCTGCAATTCTTACATTGTGACTCTTACGCTCAATTACTCATCTTTGTAAAATACATTTTCGCCCCTTCAATTAGGAAAAATATTTTTTCGTCCTCAAACTTTGTTGGGCAAATTCTGGAACACCACGTATATATATATATATACATACATACATTAGTCGTACAAACAACTTATAAAGGTATATCAGTGCGCAGGCTCTCCTAGCGTCTTGAATGCCAGATGTGTTGAGTGTGCAAATGGAGTTTCAAGTACTTTATTTTGTTTGCCTGTAGTTACCACCTACGCAAGACGATATATGCTTATCTCTGGCCATGTTTCGGGACGAGAAACAGCAAGCAACTCGGTGATTCCGAAGTTTTCTGTAAGAGCTTTTCATTTTTGTTTTTAGACTGATTGATTCCAAAGCGTTAGATAATTAAATAATAACCCAAGGAAGAGACCGAAATCGACTAGGTGAAAAGAAACTTGCACGCTTACTAATAATGAGGTATTATGTAGGAGCAAAAACGTGCTTTTTTTACTAACTTGTACGTCAATTATGTGACGACCGGCAGGCTAACGGCCACACTGCCTAAACTTCAAAGCTTTCATATAAATTTTTGTTCGAAATAACATACCTCTTACTTTACCTTCTTCGTCAAAATGAAAAAAAAAATAATAAAGAAAAATTAAGCAATGCTCATTAAGGATAGATGATATGTCATACCGCTATAGGTACGTGGCCGTGCTGCCAAACATGTCTGTTGGAAAAACCCTACCTTAACTTGTCTGACCCTGTAGAGGGGACCTAAAAAGCTCCCAAAAAAGCTCGGATACGCAAACACTAAGACTAACACGCACTTAGCTTTAGTGTAAGTTTAACTATCTCAGATAGTAGATCCTTTCGGTTCGTCGCGCACTCATACTTTCTGTTTTATCTATGTTAGTTAGTGATCTTTTGGGTGAACAGATCTAACAACAACACTCTTCTGTAGAAACACTTATACAAGCCCGTGGTAAATTAGAGTCATATGATTCCATCTCACGATCTGAGGCTCCAGCAGATTGCATCTGCAACATTCTCTATTAACCTTATATCGATGTGTGCACCATAACCGCCTTGAGATAAATCTAAGCCTAAGACCAAAACCACGAAGTTTCAATGAGGAGGCAGACCTTTCAAAGTGACTGAATATGCATTAATTATGAAGTAGTAGATTTTATTGATCGCTCTTAGCTAAAAACCTGCTTTAAAAAAATAATTTTGCAAGCTTGCCACACCAGTCTACACAGGCTAAATTATTTATTGGCGGATAGGTTACTCACTGTTCGTCAATATATATCGAAGGGGAACGTACAATCCCCGTTAAACGGTGGCGTTTGAGTCTCACCTAGCTAGCTGGGGAATTAAATTTGCGTCTTAAAACAGAGTGAAGAAGGCACGGGCTTGGCGGGACGTCGAGCACAATGCAAGGTTCAGTATGAGCATTTACAACTTATCTATGTAAACGACACGTTTGCTATTAAAGAAATAGCCTATTGAAGAAAAAACATGTCCGCCTCTCCCTCATATTATTTCTTCATCGCACACTACTGGCCTGCTAGAGGTTCTATTATTGTTTTAAAATGAGTTGGCTGACCGGCAGCAAGCTTTGGTGTATCGCGGTGTTTATTTGAATTAATTCGAGTAAGACCCGCCACAGAGCGGATAAGTTGATAATCGATTGAGTTTATGACTAGCTAGTTAATATGCCTGACATAGTGACGTCGAGCTCGATGTCGGCCTGTTCCATACCTCACCTTTCTATGGTGGTGCGTGGTATCCGTAGAGACTTCTCAGAGTTTAAAAATTGACAGCCCAGGTTGATGTCCGAATTCAATTATTTACTTGCCGCAGCGGTTCCGTGCCTAACAGGTTTAACATAGTATGTCCTTCGAAGTTCTACGGTTCTACCTTAATATTCAGTGTAACTTTTCTTTACTATTTCCTATTTTCTTACGATCTCCTGCGAAGTCCAGTTACTTGTAATTAATGTATGCATGGAAGTTCTCTGATTTTTGGGCAGTCGTTCTCAGGCGTCACTGTGTTTTTGATCTATGGACCGTAATGCTGTCATCATAACAGTCATTTTTGTTAGTTGCCTTCTGTGCTATATTGCTGGGTGTCACATTTCGTAGTGTTGGTAATGGTACAGGAAAAAGCGGGGGAGCCTCAATTTATTTAGCGTTGTCACGGAATGCCAGTCAAACTTCTAATACCCACTCGTCGGAGCAGTTCCAGGCATACCAGTTCTAACACGCCATGTCCTTCGAAATTCCACAGCTTTATCTTGATATCTTATGTAAGTCTTTGTGTGATGAGGCTCCGGTGATCATAGGAGGGAACTTTAATGCAGGATTAGACAGGGCTGACTCGGCAAGAACGGTGTCCTTGCTAGACTTAATGGATGAGATCGGCCTCTGGGCAGTCAACAGGGTAAATTCATATAAATATGGATGCCACTCCGGGTCGTCTGTTAATGCCATATTTGCAACAGATATTACATACAATTTACGGGATACCACAATCCTTTATCGGAGGGTGTAGGACTCAGAAAACACATACCATGAGCATCTGGATGAAAATGAGGGAAAATATTTAGAAGTTTAGTCAGTTTCCAATACGGCGCCAACTACCCGGACGCGTTTTCTGAGTGCTCTTATAATTGTGTACTTCCTGGCAAAATACCAAAGCAAAACTAGTGCTGTTTTCGACCAAGGGGACTCTCAGGACACAGTGAATGTAGTGACTGTCTACCTCAACGTTCCTCGCCGCAGCTTCTCCAAAGCCCACACACTCCGAGCCACAGCACTTGTGATCATCCTGTTACAATGAGGAGATATCTAGGCAAATCCTGGTCCTCCGTGCGTCACTTGTGGAGGATAGTTTCAACAAGTCAGTGGTAGAACTAATTGCGAAAGCGGTGACAAGCATGTTCACACACATTGTAGCTATCATATCCCTGATAAGGCAACAACGTACTGCAAGTCTTCTTTCTATGTCGAGGTTTCGACGATAGTCTCTAAGTCGATAACTGTCAAGTCATCTTGCAATTGTGCTTCGGAAATACAGACGCTTGAAAAGCGTATCGACGAACTATTCAAAGCGATCAAATTGAACGGCAACGTCAGCACACAACAACAACTAACAACCGGTCGACCGCAACCTCAAACGTCCCAACATATGATCGCCCCCCGCCAACGTGGGTTGCACGTACAAACACCACACATACCGCGACGTCTTGGCTTTTGCGACGACGTGCATAAGAAGAACCTGCATGGACGCACACCAACGAAAATAGAGAACCGTGACGACGGGTGGCGTACACAAGAAAGGAGAGATCGTAAAACCAAAGCCACCACCACCGGCACGAACAAGATGACACATCTGAAGGCAGTCAAAGAAGAAGACGTACCTGAGCGACCACGGCAAAGAGCACTGTTTGTGAGCCGTATTGATCTTACACACAACGAGTCGGATATTCAGAATTATGTAACTAGAATCGTTGTTACTAGCTCGGGCATAAAAGTTACATAACTTGCTGGGCTTAACCAAGCATATTACAATACCTTCCATATTCTAGTCAATCAAGACAGTTTTTCTGATCTATTAGGCCCAGCTGTATGGCCGGAAGGCACACTGTTTAAGCCGTTCCGAGGCCAATTAAAACCATACAGGGTATTTGGCGCACCACAACCACCGTCTTTAGGACTAGGTAATAAACGACACCGAATTGAACAATCTGATACAATGCTGGTCGAGGGTAGCCCGCAAAATTGACTAAAACTCGAACGGGGCAAATACAAACTTGTTACGAGCACGACTAAATGTTCAGAGCCTAAGACAATATCTCAATGTATGCTTTGGAATGTCGAAGGATTTCATTCAATATTCGAACGTTGTGGGGAAAATGAGTTTGCGCAATACGACATAATGTTTCTCACTGAAACATTTGTAGCGGACACAGCCATTGTGCTACACAAACATAAAATCTACCATGGTGAAGCTATAAAAGCCCCCAATAGAGAACAACCAAAATAAGGGGCCTCGGTCGCTGTGCGCACGACCGAATGGTCTAGATTACTTAGATCCACGGCTAGGCTAGTTGCTGTTGAAATAAGGGACTTTTATTTAATATGTATATACAACCCACCTGACCGCAAAAAGCCAGATATTTTACTTGATATTGGAGAGTCACTGATGCTATGCACAGACAATTGTAAACACACGATCATATTAGGTAAGTCAAAAAGTTCGTCGGCTTTCTGGGACCACATTTTTGAAATTCCCGCGCTCTGCAGCAGGGCCGCCTGAGAGTGCGGCTGGGTGTTTACATTCAGGAGCAGACCCGTGGCGGCGCGACGGTATACCGGTTCCAACTTTACCGTTTCGTTTGCGGAATTGGCAGCTCTTTGCAATGGAGGACAAAAATACGCATTTTCGACACATTATGTTGTTCTCCTACCGTGAAGGCATAAGTGCAGCGCAAACAACCCGGAGGATAGCAGGAGACATGAACTGTAACCTCGCTAAGGATGACTCAAGAGCGACAGCTTTTATATAGGGAGTGAGGGAAATGGGCTTGCAGATAGAAGGTAATAGTTCCGACGCTACATATATAGCATGGAATGGAAAAGTGCTGTAGACCTAATTATGAGTACCTCTAGTAAACCGGGAGCCTACATAAAGGACCATAAAACGACAATTTCAGCGGAGCGGAAGCACTGTAAGGTAACCTTCAGTCTTACTCATACGAATAGAACTGGCGGTGACAAACGAAATTCCCTCGACCGCAAGATAAGTCTCAGCAAGCTAGAACAAGCCTTACATCTACTCCCAAATGCGGCCGAAGTAGACACAGATTTTTACGAGCGCTCACTTCGGTGGGCCATTCAAGCTGCAGCAATACATAAAAGGAATACTGCGACAAATTAGAGACACAAACCATGGTTTGACCACGAATGCAAAACCATCAAAGGACGCATATGTTTCCACAACTATTGGAGCTCATCGGGGTTGGCTGAGCTGAAGAAAACGTATAAAGGAATGATGATGAGAAAAATATATGAATACGAGACTGCGCAACGCATACATCAAGTACGAGACAGTATCCAGAGACCATGGATCCTCTTACCGAATAGACGTGCTATAGCAAACCCGCTAATAAATGACGAAGAGTAGGTCTTGCATTTCACACCCCTACTGAGCCACGATGTAGAACTGCCTGAGAAGGAACACGCACCTTACCTAGAGTCTAATTGGGAATACTTTACCGAAGGGGAGGTTTGAAGGGCTATACTAGCGAAAAATAACGGAAAATCATCAGGTCCTGATGATATTTAATACGACCATCTTAAGCAGAGAATAGAACACGTAGCCCCAAAGCTAACAGCGCTCTTTAATGCATGCTTAGAACACGGGCACACCTCAAAGCAATTGCGCCGAAGCTACCTGGAACTAATTTACAAAAGCAAAGGGGACGCCACAGATCCAGCAAACTACCGCGGGATAGCATTGACTAGCGTAGTCTACAAAATATTGACCTCAATAATTGTGACCCGACTATATAGCGAATGTAAAGACCTAATACCTACGGAACAGAATGGGTTCTTGAAAGGTCGGTCAACTGAACGAGCTCTCACGGAAGTCCTTCGTCACGTGCAGGAACGCTTCAACAACACACAAATGACCTACGCAGCGTTTGTTGACTTCAAAACCGATTTTGATAGTGTACTTAGAGATCGCCTCCTGGAAGCTATGCGACCTCACTTTGGCATCGTTGGTTAAACGGTTGGTTGAAAATCGTATAGGGGAGAGAAGCAAAAGTACTGGGTAAAAAAGAGTGGGCAGAAATAAGGGAGGCTAACGAACGCGCACATATATGGCTGAGGCGGAAGGGGAAGAGACAATGTTCAGTAGAGACAGGCTGGCTGGTTGAATATTTCGGGAAGATATTGGCTGGGTAAGACACAACCGTAAACGTCGTTAAAATATAAATGTCCGTGGTATACGATGAGAGAGAAAGCGAGGGTCTGAATAATGAAGGTAATCTCACTCGGGGAAAAGATGGAAACAACCAACAGAGCATCACAGGAGAAAGCGCAAGAATTGGATAATGAATTAACGCATGATAGATACTTTGTTCCCCGCACCATGCTGGTAAGCCTTTTAAAAATAACCTAAATAAACACTCAAACATAGAGGTAATTCTACAGACCTGTAGGGGAGCGACTTTAGTAGACATTTTTTTTTAATAAAGGGAGTAGAAACGGATTCAGAGGCTTAATGTGGAATAGCAATAAAAGACTACCCGCACAAGATAATCTCAGGATTAATAGCAAGGAGGCAAGGTTTTTTTAGGAAAGGGGGGTAATAGTAAAAAAGCAGCAAAAATCTAGGAAAAGAAGATCAACTTACTTGAACTTCTTTTCCTAGATTTTTGCCTTAGCAGTTAGGGAGCTGCTCGGCAATCTGGGATACGCTGTGCAGGCCGAAGGGTTGCCTATTTATTGTGTTTGTGGAAGTAATGGCAGTGTTCGACGTAGCACGAATGTTAATTTGGGTTGTTGGTAAAACCGAGAATGGCGGGTGCACTCCTTAAGTCACTTATTATTATGATTTATTAACACCCAGGTTGGGTAAATTTTAAATAAGTACATCAGTCTGAGTCAGTGGTTTTTCTGCGTCACCGGATCTTCCCTCATCTTGCAAGTTCAGCTATTGATTGCACTGCTGGACATGCTGCGGCGTGGTATCTATCACAATGGCCTAAGCATCTCGCGCACCTACAACACTCCTGAGGATTGTAGAATTCTTGTGTGCTGCATAACACGTGATGGAACCCGTGGGCTGCAAATGCCGTAGTAAGATGCCTATTCTTATATCCGGCTGCTCGCCAGGTTGTACTCCTCATCGCTATCGTCGTGTATATTCCTATGTCAATATTCCTTTAATTTTTCCCCCCACTTCATAGTGTAGGCCACGAAGGCCGTCGTCTTAGGTAAACCCCATTTTACTTGTAATTCCTGTGTCATTAGAGCCCCCCCTTCTAATATATGAACTATTCTATTCCTACAAGAGTTAGCTAACCCCAAAACCCGCTTCATGAAGAAAAATCGAACTAGTAACTGTAGATCTGCCTTTCCTAATTTCTCCCATATAAGTGATACACCAAAGGTTGCTATTGATTCTATTTTAATCTTGAAAAGGGCGGACGCGGTATGTATTGACAACATTTGCGGGTTTTTAATTGCTGCTGCCGCTCTAATGGCTTTTCCTACTCTGCATTCAATATGTTTTCGAAAACTGATACCATTTGACGTTATAGTGACCCCTAAATAGGAAAATTTATTTACAAAATTTACTGTATTACCCCTGGCTCGAAGAACATTGTCTTTCGCCAATCGACCTCCTCTTCGAAATTTTACTGCTACTGTCGTTTGCCAGTTAATACTAAGTCCCATCTCGTCCATATAATCGATTAGCCGTTCTAGTCCCTGCTTAACCCTAAATAAACTCCTGCCATAGATCGCAATGTCATCTGCATACATTAATGTATTTGCCCACTCTCGGGTCCACCCCTGCCTCACCCGGTTAGGTAGCCCTCCTAGTAGTACCGAAAAAGCAACGGGCTAAGTCCGTCTCCTTGGGCCACGCCTGTAGTTTGCTTTACTCTTCCCACAATCCCTATACCGTTGTCGATGTATACTGTAGTCTCCCCAATTATAGTACTTAAACGTTTTAGTAAGCGATACGGAACTCCCTCCGAAGGCTAACTTTTCTATAATCCTACTTCGTGGCGCTAAGTCAAAGGCAGATTTCAGATCTATAAATATTGCGTATAACGGTCTTCTAGGTTCTGATAGAGTTTCCCAAATTTCTGCCAGCAACTGGCGCAGGGGCGTATGGGTCGACTTCGACCTTCTGAACCTATGTTGTTCTTCTGGTATTGCGTTTCTGGTTTCGAGGTAATGCTCTAGTCTATCTGATATTGTTCCCGAGAAAATTTTATAGGTTCAACTCTTAAGTGTTATGCCTCTCCAAGATTCCGGCTCAGTTTCTATGCCTTTTCCTTTTGGTATGACAATCAAGGTATCCTCCTTCCACGCTTTTGGTACTTCCCCGAATTTTAGGCACTCGTCAAATAAAGCTTTCCAGCATGGTGCAAGTGCCAGCGTTTGCCTCTAGGCGCCCTTTCAGTTGCCCTGACAACATCTTCGATTGTGACTGGTCGAATTACCCATTCCCGTGCAAGTTCTGTTTCCTCGTCCCAAGGCCCGTTGAATAATGTTATTTCTTTTTGGGTAGTATCGGCTTCCTGCAGCATACTAGCAAAGTGCTTAATTAATCGCCCAGTCTCCACTGGGCACTGCCGTTTTCTTTTTTTGTTTTAGCCACTTGTGCGGTTGTTTCTATGCTTCTTGCAACAGCGCCCACTCCTGACTTTCCCAGTATTTTTGTTTCTCTTCCTTGTATGCCTTTTGTGTCATTTTCTTTACCATACGGCCTTAATACAGGAAACATCTTCACATATTCTCTAGTTAGTCTGTTGGCATCTTTCGCTGCTCTACACCGATCGTTGAACCAGGGCCTTCCTTTTCGTTCTTGGCGAGGAACCAGTGCACCTTTTATCAGATTCGTCAATTTACGCTCATATGACTCTATTTGAATCTCCCCTGGTGGGCACACTTCCCCCACTCCCTCTAAGAAGATCTTTCTATCTAGTCTTGTCCCGGTCCCCGGCCTACGGCTATACTTTCTACTATTACTAACTTTGAATGCCATCCCCATCGGTATATGCCTTCTAAGCCCCGCTTTTTCCCTAAATGATGTATTTTCTCCCAAAAATGTTATATCCTCTGCGTTTCCGTCGGTGGCAAAAACGTCAATTACTGACGCCCCAGTACTACATTCAAAAGTGTTTAGGCCTGGCTCGCTGACTAACCATAATATCTAAAAATGCTTCAGTTCGTTCCAGATTACCCCTATCCAGCCTCGCATTGAAATCCCCCGCTAGAATCATCGATGCCTTTCTCGGTACCGCTTCAACTCCAAGCATGATACGCTCTGTCATGACTTCAGTGGACTCTACACCTGCCGGTTTAACATAGGCTGCCACAATTTCAAACTCCCTCGACGCTATTGCTACTAAGTTTTCGGATATTATTCCTATTGACATCTCTCCAATTTCTGCTCTCGTAAATACTGAAACCCCCCACTTGGCCTGCCCCGTCCTTCACCTTTATGTGCTAGTGCGTGATATCCGTAGAAGCCCCCCAAAGAGAAATTTTTAAACGTCCAAGTTTCCGTCAATATTAGAATATCCGCTCCTCGAAGTGCCTCCATGCCTAACAGATCTAATACGCCATGCCCTTCGCAGTTCCACATCACTACTTTGATAACCGGTTGTAAGCTTTTCTTGTTTGCAGGAGAGGATATTGTTTCTTACGTTCTCTTGTGGAGTCCAAATGTTTGTATTCGGTGTACTCGTGTTCATATTCTGATTCTTGGGTTCAGTCTCTCCCGAGCGTCACTGAGTCTTTGCTCCACGGGCCGTGATGCTGTTTTTATTGTCATTACTTCTATTTGTTAGAAGTGCCGCGGTTTCTTTTACATTGCCACGGAGTGCTAGCTGGATCGTCTCAGCCAGCGAGAATGCGTCCACTGAACTCTGTTGAGGCTGTGCCATTGCCCCGCTTACTGCGCGCATGACTACAGGCAGTACATTTTCTAAAACCTTTGAGATAACCGTCGTTATGGTGTCTTGTATGATTGGAGACAGCCTGCGGAGTACTTCTTCAACGATACTGTCTGTTGATGGCTGTGCCAATAGGTTTGGCGTTGTGGGGGGCTGCTGGCTTTAGGTTGATACGGTCAGCGTCCTCTGCGTGCGTCGTGGTCGTGGGAATATTAATTCCATGGTTCACTTCTCTTACTCCATTTTTTACGACAGAGGACCAACTTCGTTTTGTAAAGTTTTCATATGCTGGCACGTTGGATACTGGTATGCATACTGGAACCGACGGGGCGTCATTCCGCTTCTGTGCTATGCTTCGTGCGGCCCTTTTTAGTTGTTCCATTCGCAGCAGCCTTTGCGGGCATGCTCCCCACGTAGCCTCATGCTCCCCGTTGCACAAACAACAGCGGGCCTTAGCGTTGCAGTCTTTTCTGAGGTGCTCCATAGAGCCGCATTTTCGACATTTGGGCCTTGGGGCTTTACAGTTAGCGGCGAAGTGATCTAGACTATAACACTTATAGCACTGCGAGGGTTCATGATATAGTACGACTCCGTGTCTCTTAAGCCCCAGACGCACCTCAGCCGGAAAGCTGTTGCCAGAGAACGTCAAAATAACGTGCTCCGTAGCCGACACGGCGTTAGTTCTGGGGTTCTTTGCTTTTACCCGAGAAACTTCTGTCACTCCGGAAGACTGCAGCGCGGATAATATCGCCGATTCCGAGATTGAGGAATGAACCCCGGTGATCTTGCCCTTTATTGTGGATCGTGTTCCGCTCATTCTTGACGAGACTTTAACTTTCGCTAACTCCGATAGCGAGAGTAAAGTCGCTCTGATAGATCTTCCCTCTCCACGACTATGACAAGTTCTCCGTTTTTCGTGAAGCGAGGCTCCTCTATTTTCCCCCCGACGATCTTCGCGATGTCGTCACAGATCTCGTTAAAGTTGTGCTCAAGAGCGTTGTCATCTGCAGAGAATATAACAGCTTCCTGCCTGTCAAATCTTACTCTTGGCGGCACCTTCATAGCGCGAGAGCGCTTATGCCGGGTCACCGTGGTAAACTCCGAATCGCTATGAGATTCCTCACCGCTACAGGCTTCCTCGGTTGCTTCGCTGGCGTCCTCCTTGCTTACCGGGCGAGGTTCCGCCTCGCAAACACGCATACCTTTACTACGAGCGTCTTCTGCGGGGCTTGATGCGGTCCGCTTCCCGCCACTTGCCATTGGACGGTTAGACGGACCGCCCGCACCACTGACTGCTCCTGTAATGCATTCATCCGTAGGCACCGCACTGTCTACGTGCAGTGATGCACGTTGTTCCGGCGGCTCCTTCTCTTGCCATTTCGGCGGCGTTCGTTTCAGAGGCATGGTCACCTGTTACGACGCGCCTGTTTACAAACAGGATATTGTTTGTTTTTCAGGCAAACGCAGACGGATTGTATCTTCGCTCAATATAATAATATTGATTCTGGTTACCGTAATGGGGATGGCGGCAGTGGCGACGTTGATGGTGAAGTTAGTGATGGTGTCTGTGGTGAAAATGGTGATGATGGCCTTGGTGGTGATGGTGATGACGACTATGAGTGGTAGCTAGCTCGAATGAATGAGTCACTTCTTAAGTCACTTATCAACATCTTAAAACAAAACACGGTGTTGATTGATAACGGGGTCGGCATCGCGTGGGAGACGACTCAAACTACAGATGTCGCGTCGGGCGGTGGACTGAGCCTTCTGTTGTTTTCTGTACTTCTAAGTGGACTGTAAGAGCGGATAAGGACTGGCTGGACTCGAGAGTGGGCCAGAGTCTTACTTTATGCAGATGATGTGGTCATCTTTAGTTGCAACCAATTTAAAGCGAATCAAGCCCTGGACCGACTAGTTACATTTATGGATGACAAGGGCTTAAAGAGGAAGACATATTGACTTGATTGTAAAAAAAATACGGATCAACCCACTGCTAAGGGGGCATCTGCAAAAACGACGGAATCTGAAGAACCCATGCGCCTTTGGCGTTTGTATGCGGAACTGGCAAACCAAAATAGGTGAGGTTGACATAGCGATATATGGAACAGCAGCAATGAGGAGCACTGAGTGGCAGGCAAGTGGGGTGAGAGATCGGGATTTGACTAAGGCCTTTGCAGCCCATGGATTTCATCACACTCTGTGCAACGTGGACGGCTTTCATGAACCACAGAATGGATGTTTGTGTTGACAGTGCTGGAGTAAGTGCGGTAGATACCACACCACGGTTCGATCCATAGTAAAGCTAGCAAACGCTGGATTGATGCTTGTCTCGAAACCCTTTAGTGTAGCATAAACACATTTATTCAGCCCAGGTGTAAACGAAGTAAATTCTAAGCTGCCGCTAATAAGAATTGTATGTATATATGCTCTGTTTTATTTAATATGTTTCACATGATGTAGCACAGAAGCAAAATAAATACGCCATATAGACTCCGAAAAATTCGGAAAGCCTCTACCGACCTTGGCTTCTTTTTCCACAACGCTTTAAAGAACCAAGCCCACTAATTAACGACGATGAGTGGCTAGAATACTTTACGGGAATTTACACCCGCGGCTGTGACCTGCCGGAAAAAGAAGAACATGAAAGCGACGGACCGTGGAGTGACTTCACAGAGGACGAGGTTCTTCAGAGTATTATGACAAGAAAAGATGGAAAGTCTGCCGGACCTGACCAGATTGTCTACGAACATCTTAAAGCTAAGATTTTAGTGACCGTCCCTGTCCTCACAGTAATGTACAACACCTGTCTTAGACAAGGTGCAATCCCAAACCAGTGGAGGAAAAGTCTTCTGCAACAAATTTTTAAAGGAAAGTGAGATAATACAAAGCCAGAAAACTACCGCGGCATAGCATTAACCAGCGTAGTGTACAAGGTTGTTCTATCGCTCCTTGCCAAAAGGCTCTTTCTAGTTTCAAAGATTTACCGGCAAAGCAAAATGGATTTCTTCCAGGGCATTCGGCTAAAAGAGCACTTACGGATGTAATAGAACACCTAGAGTCTCGAAAACAAGATGTCACTTGCGCAGCTTTTATTGATTTTAAAACAGCTCTTGATGCAGTACTGAGAGATCGGCTTTTACTCACTCTGTGTGAAGATTTTAATAATAAAGGCCGAATGTATAACCTTATCCGAGATATTTTAGCCGGCCAACGTATCACAATTTTAAACGGAGCTCTCTCAAACTATTGGCGTGCCACAGGGTGATACAGCTATCCCATTTTTATTCATACTGTGCGCAACTGGCCTTGGAAAGTGCCTCCAAGAAGTAAAAGCTCACCACGTGTTTCATGCAGACGACTTAGTTATTATCGGAAAATCGAGACAGCTCCTCCAATTTTACTTGAATGAGACTGCACGATGGTGTTGCGAAAATAAGCTGAACATCAACGTGTCGAAAACAAAAGTGATGCGTTTTAGCAGAGGAGGAGCACATAATCAAGATGACTATAACATAAAGATAAGTGGGCATGCACTAGAGTTGATCAACAACTTCAGATACTTGGGAGTAACACTGACACCCAAACTTTGTTTTACTAGACATATTGAAGAAATTATATATCTCCGGCAAGTTGACCTTATAACTGTACTCACTATATTTAAGCTCAAGATCCTTTCCACAGTAACATATTGCCTCAGACCTATATCCTTCAAGTTGACATTAGACAACCTCAAGAGTATCGACAAAATTAAAACTATGTTTCTTAAAAGAGCGCTTGGTTTATCAAAAACTGCCTCATCTACGTTAGCGCTGCAAATGTGCAATGAGCCCACAATAATAGAAGACCTAAAGCACCGAAATTACCAATTTAATCATAAAACGCTTAAGACATACAAGCAACACAGAGAACGGCAAAACTGGAACTTTCTAATCAACAATTTTACAGACGGACCCGCGTTTCTCAGCAACAGATAGAAAAAAGATTTGCAACAGAACAGAGCAGTGATCTGCAAAATAACTTGGCACGAATACCACCAATACCCCTGGATAAAGGGAAAATGTTTCTAAATCAACAAATGTGTTTGTAAATGTTATGGTGAAATTGACATCGACCGATATCACGCAATTAAATGTATAGAACTGAACACCAGCTAATTAACAGCTGCTGTAATTGACGTACTTGAGCGGAATAGCCCGTAAATATTGTGAGAATCTACCAATAACGGGGAATAAACATTAACATTATATAAACTATGATGCTTGATCGAAAACTAGAATCACGTAATATTGCACCGGCCACGACCAATGTTTGGTATGATGCTTGGCAATGACCCTGACAAATTCCCGTAATGAGTAATCCCAATTCTTATATCATACAAATGCGTTATATACGCACAAATCCCTACGAGCATATTGTGTCATGCAATGTATTAGCTTCGACCTTGGCTGAATTGCAAGCAGCTTACTGTATAACGTCGCCTGATAAAATCCATAGCTAGTAAAGCTCTGACAGCACTGTAATATAAATATATTCATTCAAGTTCACAATATGTAAACCTTTAGTCCTACAATTGAACAATATATGAACTAGCAGAAAAAAACTTAAAAACTTAGAAGCAATTACCATATATTAATTAACATTTAGGCATATATTAGACATTAAGCATGCATGTACCTATTGTCATGGTTCAGTTAACTAAATGTTTAATCGATAGTCATGTGAGTGTTTCTCTTCACAGTCTTACTCTGCGTATTAAAGAAACTGTGCATGATTATAGGCACACGTCTAACTTATACATCACAAAACTTAGCACACTTGTGTGCAAAATGTTCAACGCCTGCTAACTTTTACGGTGCTTTTCGGCTTTATGAAAAGTCAGCTCGATCACATTCATCAATTACTTTACTCTAGTGGTATCTCACAAAATCCCAAAATTGTAACACTCAATTGCAAAGCAACGATAACAGTGTATTTTTTTTTAATTGATAATATATATAATATATTTATTCAATTTCAAATCATTCACGGTCGGACCATGACATTTGGGTCCCTGCGAACGTGTGCACCATTACGGGGGGTCCAGTGTAGGGACCAGCCATTTCTGGAGGGTTCCTCGAACCGAGGCCGCATTGCCCCGTTGCACATCCAGCGACAGACGCTGTCTGAGGAAATCACTTGCTCGCTTATCTCCGCTGGCTAGAATTAGCCGCTTCCCGACCTTCTGTAGCAAACTGCGAGTAGACGGACCCGGCCCGCCAAGGGTCTCGAAGGCAAGTGGGTGAAACTCGTACGGGTAACCGATGTTCTGGTACTTTCTAACCTTGCCTGCCTCGGCGAGAGCCGATGCATGACCAGCCCGAGCCGCGCCAGCACTGACCAGTGTAAATCCCATCCGGAGCGACATAACAACTAATTCTCTAACTGGTACGTATTGCTTTTATATATACAGGGTCATTCATATTGTTGTGCACGCATTTCGAGGTTTGATAGAACTCGGCAAGAAAATAAGTTTTCCCTATGGAGGGAAGACGTGGAAACGTCTTGTTTAGGAGAGACAGTGAAGTTTATAAAAGTAGTTTTTCTGCCTTTTTTTCCTACATAGTTGTGCGAAATCTCTGTTTGCGGGAGAACGCATGAAGGAACCGATTACACCGGCGTGTTCGGAGGAAAATTCTGCACAACGGAAGACACTTCACTAGCTTGCGTAGCAAAAAGCTAATACACAGATTAAGGAAAGTCATGAAAAGTCGATATTTTACGTTAACGCCTTTTTATGAAAAATCGTAAAATGTTTCCATTGCGACCAAAAATGTACGTCCGAAAGACCACTCTCACGCAATAGCAAATTTAATGCCCATCATTTTCGTATCAAGGTGATGGTGCTGCGTTACGTAGTTGTCAAGTCACTAAGCATTTTCGACAGTCATAGTTGTTATGTTTTACGTGCAAGTTTTCACGCCCCCTCCTTCCACTAGGAAAATTTATTCTCTTGTTGAGTTCTACCAAACCTCAAAATATGTACCTAACTTTCTCATACGCCCTATGGAAATATGCATGCCTTCGCTTTCGATATGGCTATCGAAAAAGCTTAGTGACTTGACAACTACGTAACGCAGCACCATCACCTTGATACGAAAATGATGGGCATTAAATTTGCTATTGCGTGAGAGTGGTCTTTCGGATGTACATTGTTGGTCGCAATGGAAAAATTTTACGATTTTCCATGAAAAGGCGTTAACGTAAAATACCGACTTTTCATGACTTTCCTTAATCTGGGTATTAGCTTTTTTTACGCAAGCTAGTGAAGTGTCTTCCGTTGTGCAGAATTTTCCTCCGAACACGCCGGTGTAATCGGTTCCTTCATGCGTTGACTGGTTCTCCCGCAAACAGAGATTTCGCACAACTATGTAGGAAAAAAAAGGCAGAAAAACTACTTTTATAAACTTCACTCTCTCTCCTAAACAAGTCGTTTCCACGTCTTCCCTTCATAGGGAAAACTTATTTTCTTGCCGAGTTCTATCAAACCTCGAAATGCGTGCACAACAATATGAATGACATTGTATATATATATATATATATATATATATATAGTATATATATATATATATATATACATAGTGTGTTCAAAACGTATCGCGACTTTTGTGTTTTTTCAAAAATTATTCATTTATTCATGAATATCTATTTTGTCCCCTTCAAAGTAATCTTCATGAGATATTATACACTTGTGCCAACGGTTTTTCCAATCTTCGAAGCACTTCAAAAAACCATTTTTTTTATCTTGTTCAGCTCCTCCTTCGATGCCGTCTTTATCTCGTCAAGCGTAGCGTAACGTCGTCCTTTCATGGGCCTCTTCAGTTTAGGGAACAAGAAAAAGTCACAGGGGGCCAGATCTGGGGAATACGGTGGCTGCGGCATAATTAGTGTGTTGTTTTTGGCCAAAAACTCGCGCACAAGCAACGATGTGTGAGCAGGGGCGTTATCGTGGTGCAAAAGCCAATTTTTGTTCTTCCACAAATCCGGGCGTTTCTGGCGGATTGCTTCGCGCAAATTGCGCATAACTTGCAGGTAATATTCCTTATTGACCGTTCTACCCTGTGGCAAGAACTCATGATGCACCACGCCCCTGCAATCGAAGAAAACTGTCAGCAAAACTTTCACATTCGACCGAACTTGGCGCGCTTTTTTCGGTCTTGGTTCGTGCGGCAGCTTCCATTGAGATGATTGAGCTTTGGTTTCCACGTCATAACCATAAACCCACGATTCGTCACCAGTTATGACCCTCTGGAGCAAATTTGGGTCGTCGCGGACAGAGTCCAACATCTCATTAGCAATGTTCATGCGATGCTGTTTTTGGTCGCAGTTGAGCAATTTTGGTACGAATTTCGCGGCGACCCGTCTCATGCCCAAATCATTAATAAAAATCGAATGGCACGAGCCAATCGATATGCTTAGGTCCTCAGCAACTTCTCTAACGGTGATTCGACGATTGGCCAATACCATTTTCTCCACTTCATTAATTTTTTCGTCTGTTGTTGAAGTGCTCGGGCGTCCGGCACGCTCTTCGTCGTTCACATCTTCTCGGCCTTCTGAGAACATTTTGTACCACCGATAAACGTTGCTTCGGTCCAAGGTAGCTTTCTCCGTATGCCACAGTCAACATTCGGAATGCATCCGCGCACTTAATTTCGTTTTTCACACAAAATTTGATACAGGTTCTTTGATCCATTTTTTTGAATAGGTAAAAATCGAAGACGATCCAAAACACGTGCAAGCAAAGCAGCTGTCAACAATTAAGTGAACATTCAAAATGGCCGAGCTTGTCGGCATAAGTGAGAGACATGAGTACCAACATAACGCCACAAAAAATCGAAATTCGAATATACGTAACCCGCGAAAATTCAAAAGTCGCGATACGTTTTGAACACACCTCGGATATATATATATATATATACCCTGTATATATACAGGGTGTATGAAAACTTTTTAACAATGGATAGTAAGAATTGTAGAGCTCGTTAAAGCTAATATTTTTCCAATCGAACATGGCCTCTAAGAAGTCTTGTTTCGGAATGAGAAATTAATTACTACAATTTCTGACACTGGTGTTTTTGCCCGATATAGGGGCATAAAATGTGCTGTTGCAAGACAACCAGTCCTTCTAGACAGAAGCTAAACGCACCGTCGTGTTCTGCTTCTTCCGAAGAGCATATAAGGTCGGCGATTAATTACCCCGCAACCACAGCTCGCATTGCTTCGCAACCACAGCTCGCATTGCCATAAGTTTGGTATCAAAATAATCGTCTGAACCAATGAAATATGCGTTTGCCTGAATGTGTTAGTTCTGAGCGTTGTGAGTGGTCGTAGGGTAATCATTTTGAGGTATTTGGCGTGAAGGCTAATAAACAATTTTATTTTTGGCTAATTCTCTTCCAAACGACCGTGTCGACAAGGCTGGTTGCCGTACGCCACCTACTGCATGTAGCTTATGCAGTTTTGTTGCATAGCAACTTGCTTGAGGTTTGACGTCAGCAGCAGGCCGATTTTGTCTCGAGGTCACCACGTTCATTGAAGTAACAATGCGTGCATAGGTAAAAGCGTATCGCATGATGAGAAGTGAGAATATGATACGGACAACAATACGTGGAGGTCTGACCCGAACCAGCGGCGTCTACACCCACAGGCAAAGGCCTGCCATGAACGTTGGCGTTACTTCAGGCTGCTAATCAGGGTCAGGGCGAAATGTGGAGAGTTGCGATCGCCTGTATTGTTGTTGATATTGCTGTTGTTTATTATTATAATTATAATTATTATTAATATTGCTCTTCTTGGTATTCCTTGCGCAGAATGCCTTCCCTAAAAAACGAGAAAGTGCTGTGACACAAACAGCATGAATGTTTTCCCCTCTAGCGAAAGGGCGGGCTAAGGTCAGACCGTCTCACAAGCAACAGTAAGCCCGTTAGAACTACCGCCTGTCTTGGCGGCCGCATTGCTAAGCAGATATTAGAGGTCTCGGCTAGCGGTGAACAATCTCCCTCCACGCCCTTGCCGGCGGTAGGTATACTGTCCGAACGAAGTCAACAAAATGTGATTTATTACCATCGGCAAGAACACAGGTGACCTCAGAATGTTAAAACAGGGCATGCTATCGGTAACAACGGCAACAGCCAGGGGGTTTGCACGGCAAGACGGCGTTGGCAAGACAAACGAGGTTCCTGTGTAATGTCAGACTGGTTTTCACTCCCATAAGCATAATTAAATTTGTTACACTGTTGTGTGCTAAATGTTTCACTTAATGTTATGCTAAATAAGAGTAACAACGATACAAAGTAACAATTACCATAAATGACGAAAGGTAGCTGAGACCTCGGAAAAGCAGTACAGCAGTAGAGCACAATAGTGCACCTACAAGTATACCAAATCCAGACATTGTATAATGCCATGCTTCGGTTAGAATTTACTCTGTTGTATTAATTTAGGTCATGTGGCGTTTGAAAGATGATATACAGCCGTGATGAGAGATGTTTATATTATTTCACCATGTGTATGGTATGTATATATATAGATTATTGTAATAAAACACATGTTTATAGATAAGTAATAAAATATCATCGAGCTAACTGCGTAAGAGAAAAAGCTCTCTGGCAGGTATCGAGATGGTAGATCGAGCACGGCTGGTTACATAAACGGCACAAACAGCCGGCATCAGGATCGTGGAAGCATCTTCGATGGCAGAGTTTATGGTGAAACCCGTGAAGTGAATAGCGGGTCACGAGATGTCGGTTGGGTTGTAGTGGTCTCTGCCAGTTCTGTGTGACCATTGCTGGCGAATTAAAGAAGCTTCCGGAAACTGCTCGAACTTTCTTTATAAAGTTTTCTCTACACTGAATAAGAGCAGCGGTTTCTGAGAGACGGAATCTAGTTACTAGATCTTCTATAAGTGGTTGAGTAGAAGTTATAAGGTAAACTAGACGGTTTTTCGCATGTCGTGGCAATCCAATGGCTAGCTTAAAAAACGTAGGCTTAACCTCATATAGTTTTTTTAGCTGTGATATGCTGAGGTGTTCCCATATGACCTGGATGCCGTAAGCCGCCACCAAAGCAACTTTCAGGTCAAAAAGTGCTTTTAGTGTAGTCAGAGATAATTGTTGGGTCTTTTCGATTGTAGACATCGCGACTAGACTTTTTCTGGTTCGTTCGGCGATGTGTTGTCTGGCGATGTGGTTGTGCCCTTCATCGAAAAGTTAACCCTAAGGTAACAGAAGGTGTTAACGAACTCGACTGCACCAGTACTGAGTTTCAAGCGATCGGACCGAGCAAGCGGTCCCCCAGGTCTAAATTTGATAGCTTTTGTTTTCTCGGCGTTAATCTTAAGACCGTTTTTTCTCGCAGTACCCCTCCAGGGTGCGTATGCTTCGCTGCAACTCCAACTTGTCACGACTGTACATGACGATATCGTCAGCATATAGTATGATGCCGACCGTATCGTGTTCTTTGTGAATTATTGGCGGCTGATTGCTGAGAAGGGTAGAAAAAAGCAGAGGGCTAAGATTATCACCTTAAGCATAACCTGTCACACGTCACTTTATAATCGTGGCAATGTATAGTAGTAACAGTAGAAGCAGTACCGCAGATTCGACCGAAGACTTTGTAGAGAAAATTTGTTCTACGTTCTCAAGAGTGCCATGTAATCAACCAGTCATACTTGCTGCCGACCTCAATTGCCGCCTTGATGTATCGTCTCCGAGAACATCTGCACTCATCGATGTTCTCCATCAGTACGGTCTCTGGATATGTAGTGACCCACAAACTCCCACCTTTTTTTGTGGACGCGCGTGGACCAACACCCAACAGCTCGCAAGCTCGTCCCGGGACGTCGATAATTGAAATATTTGCGACTTCATTTTCGAAAGATAATGTGGTATTCAAACGGTATGAATATCTGACGGTTACAGGTCTAAAGAAACACGTGCCCGTCTCTATTGATGTATCGTTGACTACGCCAGCTACAACTTCTAGCAGTTTTTTTTCTAGCGTTCGAATTTCTAGCTTTTTCTTTCTTGCGTTCGAATTGGCAGAGAGTAGACGTGTTCAACATTTGCTCCCGCTAATTGGATTCGTTTACCCTGTTCAGGAGTGACAATCGTAAGGAAAACTACAACAGTGACCGAACAGACTAAGAGGTGTCGAGAGAGGTGTGAAGCCCACCCCAACGTGTACCAAGTAGTGCTGCCGGAGTTTCAACTCCACTCAGCCTGACAGGCGATTGTGTTCGATTTACAACGTCATCACAACGGGCGTTTGTTTACGTTTGGCGTCGCTTTGCGATCCCCTATCGCGGGAGGCCAACGTACAGCCATGTGACTCTGTGGACGAGACGGGAGGAGCACCGACTCGCAAACAAAGTTCCCGGGTTCAAGTCACGCGCGTGTTACCGGTTTTTAAATCATTTTAAAATCGTTTTAATTGTATTGATTATATTTTGCGTTTTACTTAGTTGAAAATATCAACTTAATACGTATCGATTGCCTGCAAAGGCCACGATGCCGCCCAGCAGGGGTAGTACTGCCCCGCCGCCGCCTACCCTGGATATATCCAGGTTACGACAAGGCCCAGTCGACGCCAGTTCGTGTGCTGATCAGACCGATGCCCCGAAAAGGGTCGCCGCGAACACCCACGATGCGCCGGCCATGGATGTTTCCGGTGAACCGAGCCCAACCTTACCGAGCACCCCCGCGCCACGCCAGTGTAGTGGGAGCGCCACGGCAGAAGAGCACGTCATAGGCTCCAAGCGCAAGAAGTTGTCTTCATTCTCTACGAGCGCCGAAGATGACAAGGCTGACGACGGGTTTACTCGTATGGTATCCCGCCGGGAAAAACTGACTGCGTCCCGCGAGCAGAAGAGCCTTGCTAAACTAAAGGAGAGTATATCGTCTGGTGAACTAGGGACGTTTAAGGTGATTGTCCGAAGAGAACCATCCGAAGGAGAAGCCTCAGCAGAGTTTCCTGAAGGCTCGCTATTGTCGACGTACAAGCATATACACGACGTGGCTCCCGGATGCAGAATATCCGGTGACAGGAAGTCCATTATCGTGTGGCTTTCGCGAATTGAGGACGCACACCGGGTGCTTTCGATTTCAGTCCTAGGAAACTTACCGGTAGTCACACACAGCCCATCCCTGTCGATCTTTAAAGCCAGGATACACGGAGTTCCAATATCAATCACAGAAGAAGAGATACTATGCGAGTTGTCGTCACTTGGAGTCAATCACGTGAAAAGATTATCTCACATGCGAAACGGAGCGCGAGTGATGCTTGGTAAGGTGATCCTTTCCTTTACGCGCCAACCTCCGCCATCCGTATTCCTTGGATACCAAACTCATCAAGTAGTTCTCGAGCCCGACCAACCTAAGCTATGTCATAAGTGTCTGAGGCCGGGACACTTCGCCGACAGGTGCACAATGCTCCAAGTATGCAAGAAGTGCGGCACTCCCGGGCACCTAGCGGCAGACTGTCCCAATTCAGCAAGATGTGTGAACTGTCGTGGTGCTCACGCGGCGGGTTCATCTGCTTGCCCTCGACTGGCTTACCTTCGGGAAAGAAACCGAATCATACTCGAGGCCCGCACACTGCAACAGGTGAAGGTCCTGCACCCGACGGCCGAGATCACCGACATATCCCCCAAATCAGCCCTGACTGTAGACAACGCATCTCAGGTTTCAAAACAACATTCTTACGCTAGCGTCGTCCGCGGGATATCTCAATCACAAAATGATCCTACGCCACAGCTGCTACTCCCGGCTCCCATATCAATCCCCACCAGAAAAAGCAGAAGATCGACAGGGCGGACACGCCGCAGGTCGCCCGTTGTAAGGCAACATCGAATCAAAACACCCATCAAGCGCACGCGTAAAGCGACTTCGGCTACGTCCGGCTCCAAAAGCACCTCCCTCGGATTGTCTCAAATCCTTACAGGCTTAAGTCCAGAGATATCGGGCAAATTCAAGGCCTTATTAGAGCTTTTGGAGCCGCTGTTGCAACTCCTACCGTTAGTGGACAATCTACGAAAAATCGTACAATCATGAATAATCACGATCGCATAGCTCAAGACGGAGAAGCGCCACGCACTACTTCAACTACTATTAAATGTCCACTTTGCGACGGACGATACACACGGCGTGGCTTAACAAGACATATATCAGCTAAGCACCCGACCGCCACTGACGCTTCCTCCTCCATATCGACCACCTCTGAGCCCCCCCGTTTGCAACCGGCGCAAATCCTGGAAGATATTCAAGCTGTTATGAGGCAAATCAGGCTAATTCGAATTGTACCAAAGTCAGTCAGGAGACAAGTGGCCGAGGCTTTTACCCGTGTACTCACAGCAGTTTCATCTGATAACGACGTTGAAGCATGGTATAGCCTCTTCTCTTTTGCCCCCGTGGTCCTTCGCCTCCCCCGCGCCCGCAGCGACGCTTCATCCCTCTCAGTCATTATCCGCAACAATCTTCGCGATTTCCACCGGAATATGCGTCTGTCAGACGTGATTGCCACATCTCACTCCCGTGTCTCGACCCTTAAACCATTCAAGAATGATATTGTGCGCCAGTCTATTATTAAACTCTCCGAAGGAGATGTTATTGTGTCTACAGATACCATAACGCCTGGCATAGACCGTATAGAGGCCTTGCGAGAGCAACACCCACCAGCTCCCGAAAACCTGGAATGGCCGACACTCACCAGAAACCCTATGCCCTATGTCACGTCAAAGGAAGACATTCAGGCGGCTATTAAGAGCTTCTCCAAGAGCTCCGCCGCAGGGCTAGACTTTATAAGACCCCGGTTATTAATGGACCTTCTTTCCCCGTCTCTCGAAGACGTCGCTGCTAGCCTGCTCTCCGCATTGGCAAAAGTTGTAGATATTCTTCTTTGGGGTAACCCCCCATCTTGCCTCCAGCCGTTGATATTTGGTGCAAGATTATTTGCTCTTAAGAAAAAGGACAAATCGGTACGTCCCATTGCATGTTCGTCATCGCTACGCAGGCTTGCCGCGAAAATCGGATGCAACCACAACAAAGCCGTTATTTCTCACGCAACTGGTGCACATCAACTGGGATTCGCGACGCCGGCTGGGACCGAAGTAGCCATTCACGCAACCCGGGCCTTCCTCGACTCACGCGAGCCCCCCGGGGTTCTTGTAAAGCTCGATTTTAAAAACGCTTTTAACAATATAAGACGCGATCACCTGATGAAGGCCGTTGCATCCCACGCCCCTCACCTATTAAACCACGTCGGACTGGCATATAGGCATCCCTCCCATCTGGTCCTGCCCGAGCATGTAATTTCGTCCGCCACCGGACTGCAGCAGGGGGATCCCTTAGCGCCACCTCTGTTTTGTCTGGGTATCAAGGATCTGGTGGATTCCTTCAGGAGCCCGCTGAACCTCTGGTACCTTGACGATGGCCTGTTAGGAGGAAATGTTTGCACAGTAGCCGATGATATTCGACGGGTTCTTAACTTCAGTGTTACATCCGGGCTGGAGTTAAACCCGGCCAAATGCGAAATATGCCTCCTTGGCCCCACCATCGAGGCCCCTGAAATACAGTCACTTCGAGACCTCCTGCCCGGCTGCAAGATGACCGTCAAAAACGATCTGGAGCTACTAGGCGTACCAATTTGCCCCGAGGGGCTCCCAGCAGCAATCGAGCGCTGGAGATTAAATCTGGAAAATGCCGCTGCTCGTCTTCCTCTTCTGGGAGCACACCGGGGACTTTTCTTACTCAGGTCCTCTTTCTCGTCCTCAAGACTCATCCACCTTCTTCGAGGGGCCGACCTATCTAACCAAGCCGATGAGTTGCAAAGGCTCAACGATTTGACACTGTCCACCCTCGAGTCCCTGCTGAATACATCTCTACCACCCAGCGCACGGGAACAGGCATTACTACCTGTTTCTAAAGGAGGCCTCGGTGTACCAAATTTACTGACCCTGGCCGGGCCTGCTATAGTCTCGTCGATGCTAAGCGCGGAAAACAGGGCAACCCCTCTTTTAGATTCAGCGGGAGTCGACCAGTTTAGAAACCGCTTAGCCCATCTTCAAGAGAACCTTGAGGCGCGCTGTGGGGGTAGGCCTGAAAACGTACTGTCCCAGCGCGACTGGAGTTCACCTCTGCACGACGAGGTACAACGACGTCTCTTTAACGAAGCTGCCGACGACACAGCCAGAGCTCGCTTAAACGCCGTATCCGCCAAGGATTCAGGGGCCTGGTTACACGCGCTTCCCAGTGCCCCCATAGGTACCCTTCTTGATGACGAGTCGGTTCGCATAGCAGTAGGCTTACGACTAGGGGCAGACATAGTTAGCCCTCATCGGTGCCAATGTGGTCACCCCGTCGATAAACTAGGACATCACGGACTATCGTGCATTATTCTATTATCGGACTATAGTGCAGGACGACGCTCGAGACATGCCGCTATTAATGAGACCTTTAGCAGAGCCCTTAGGTCGTGCGGTCGTCCGTGCATTCTTGAACCCCCAGGCCTCTGCGCGGAGGACGGCAAACGTCCAGATGGTATGACACTCACACCATTCGAGCGAGGCAAAATGCTAGTTTGGGATGCAACCGTTACCGACTCCTTAGCTCCTTCTATGGTCGGTGGCGGCGCATCCGAAGCTGGTTATGCAGCCCACCTTGCGGAGGCTAACAAGTTGAGAAAATACTCATCAATCGGCTATCCCCATGAATTTTGCCCTCTCGCGTTTGAAACTTTGGGTGCCCCTGGCGTTCGGACCAAGCAGCTGATCCGCAAAGTTGGGACCTTGTTAAACCTGTCATCCGGTGATAACAGGTCATCGTCCTTTCTTAAACAACGCCTGGATCTTGACATACAACGTGGAAACGCTGCCTCCGTTCGGGGCACACTCCTGAAGTGGTCTCGCCCTGGCCTCATCGAAACGGACACGTGACAGTCTCAATGCGCATTGGCTTAGCTAGTTGATGTGTGTAACATATACCTAATGTATTATACGGAAATATATATATATATATATATACTTCTAGCAGGCAAGGTGTCTCTAGGAAGATCAATATTAAGTTGCCTCTAGAGAGTCTCGCAAAGTGGGATCCTCAATCCATTATGTCCAAGCCGCTATCTTATGTCGTCAACTTTGTTTCAACGGTAGTGGTGGAGTCAGCCAGCAAATCGCAGGATTTCAAACGGAAATCGGCTGCATGGTTTGATCGGGAATGTTATAAACTTCACCAACATTTGCTAAGTCTGCTATCAGCATCGAGGACAGATCGGTCAGCTCGGAACGCTTACTTAGACTTGCGCAGAAAATATCGGTCCCTTACGTCAACAAAAAAGGAAGATTTATTTATAAAACAGGAACAACGGTTGGTGATGGCAGCACAGGAACGACCCTACCTCGCCGCTCAGACAGCGCGAGTATGCCGGAGTTGCACAATTCCTGTAGATGTGCTTCGTGAACAATTCAAGGGCATGTTTGCCTCTACCAATACAGTGCCCCGGAAAATCCCAGTTGCAGCAGAACCTGACGAGGAATTTGAGAAGGATCTAGTAGCTGCCGCAGAGTAGAATTTGCAGCTAGGGAGATTGGGTACAATAGTCAGCAATGGGCCAGAGCGGGAATATCGGAGAAGATGGTGAAATTGAGGGTGAACAAGTCATATACAGGCAAATGGAAATTGGCGATGGGTTCCAGATCGAGTTTGGAAAGTATATATGGAAAGGAAAAGACAGAAAGAGGCGGGGTAGAATGGGTATACGATAATTCAAGAGCGAGCGGGCTATTGGCAGATGCCAGGGCAGGGATGTTGGATACAAGGATACAAAGAGCTAAATATATGGAGGGACAAAGTACAGAATGTCGAGCATGTGGGCTAGGGAATGAGTCAATTGAGCATATTGTTAAAGAATGTACAGCCCTAGGGGGAAGCAGAGATATAGAGCTGTCGGATGCCCTAGCTCTAGGACCAAACGTTAGAAAGGACCTGGTCGATATTACAAAGAAGAGGCTGTCCCAATGGAAAGCAAATACTCAGTAGGTATGGAAGTGTACGCTGATTATTCAGATGCATAGGTAACATATATGCTGCCTCTCTAAGCGCCCCTGATAAAAAAAAGGGTGACATGTGTATTTAGGTATGCATGCCAAGCGAATAATAAATCAATCAATCAAAGCTTCTCTAGAAGCACCCAGCAGCTACAGCGAGGTTCTAGAGGCTATTGGCCAAGCTAAAAGGAATAAAGCTTTTGTCCGAAACGAACCCCTCAAAGACACCCCTTATATTTGGCCTATTCTGCTTGCAATATTCAATAGATGTCTAGATGAGGGCTATGTCCCGGAAGCATGGCGGGAGTGCATCATTAGGGTCATCCCAAAAGGAAAGGGTGATCCTACTGATGTCCAATCCTGGATGGGCATTGCCAAGAAAAGTTGTATTTATAAGATTTTGGCATCGGTGCTCACAAAACGCCTTTCTATATTCTTCCATCACCGTAACATAATACCACAAGAACAGCATGGATTCCGTCAAGGAAAGTCGGTCATAACAGCATGCACGAAGTTATTATCCGATGTGAAAAGAAGCCTGGAACTTCATAAATCAAGGGGAAGATTTCCATATGCCTTATTTGTCGATTTGAAGGCCGCTTGCGACACTGCTCCTCGAAATGTTGTACTCCAGAAGCTCGCCAATGCAGGTGTTGGCCCCTAGACACTAACCCTAATCGCCAGCATTCTTCAAGCAAACCCGATAATCCTTGACGATTCGATCTGTGAGCATGAGCCTGTTATCCAGACTACAGGTTTTGCTCAAGGTGATGTTTATATTATGATCGAGCGCTGTGAGTGAAGTGAGGAGGAATAAAGCCGTGTGTAGTCGTAGATTAATCTTTATACGAGTTGTCTCGTCGTGCAGCAGTCCTCCTCCGTCTTACAAAGCAGCTTTCGGCATACGTTTTTAATTATGTTGGTGCGCTAGTAGGATATGTTTAATATCTATATTTAAAATTTCATCAATTTGTTTTTTGTTGTTTCTCACTGCCGAACCGATTTCATCTGATCATCAGAACGCTACCAGAACGTGCTAGTTTTAATAGAGGTATTGCGGCAGAAAAACGCGGCATGAAAAATGCACCTGCACGTAATACAGGCATTCGGAGCAGGAGAGGCGGAGTGTCATTGTGAAGTGTACCGCTATACGACAAGATACGCGACCTTACCGAATTGGTGGACTAGCCGGGGCGGACCCATTTCTTGGTCGGCGCAATCTCCCGACCTTTCAAGCCTTGACATTTTCTTTTAGGAACACTTGAAGAGTCTCGTTTACGCGACCCCTGTTGACTCACATGAGAAGCCGATCGACAAAATAGACTCCACTGCTGAATCCGTTAGGAAAATGCCTGGAATATTTAAACGCGTCCAGGGAAACCTCTGCAACCGTCAAGGTAAATGCGTGCACTTATACGAGCGTTTCGACTTGCTTTATGAATTAAATCACTCGTGTGGCTTCTAACAGCTCACCAAACCGTAATTTAATTACAAAATTGCTTGAAAGAGCCTCCTCTCCTCCTGCCATTTCGTTACTAAACCTGCTAAATGGCAGGAGGAGAGGAGGCTCTTTCAAGCAATTTTGTAATTAAATTACGGTTTGGTGAGCTGTTAGAAGCCACACGAGTGATTTAATTCATAAAGCAAGTCGAAACGCTCGTATATGTGCACGCATTTACCTTGATGTATATAGCACAAATGTTGTGTTACTTCTCAAGCACAGCTCGTAGCACCAGTGGAGTTGGTACCAGCTCATCCTCGTTATTCGCACGTGTTGTTTAGGTGTAGTAGCTTATACAAGCACAATGTAAACAGGCTAATTGAGCGTGATAGCCAAAATATAAGATTTGCAGATCTTCAATTCTTGGGCATTATCTTCAATACGACATTATTTTCTATTTTGAGCTAACAATGGATGCAATTTAACATATGCAATGTTTGATTGCGCCATAATTGGCTTCCCCATATGATGACTGGGGTAAAAGGCCAGGATAAAAAGCTCGATACAACCACTTTGAAATGATAACTTCGCTCTCATTTCAAAGGATTACATTTCCGGCACTCGTTCCATTGGCAAAAATATTTTCTCGTCGAATTGTGCCAAATCCTAATGTTAGGCGCACTTATTTTGAAAAACTAGAACGCTTTATATATATTTATTGTCTTCCCACAAAAATTGTCGTACATTTTATTAATCAATTTATATTAAAATTCTGTGCAAGTGAACGTGTTAACTTTCAACCTATAACAGCCCTGATCTGCACCATATATATATATATATATATATATATATTTATAGTCAGAACTTATTTAACATATGAGGGGCTGTAGGCACTGCTTCTCCAGTGACCGTAATGACAAACTACATCAGCCCCCTCGGATATCGGCCAACTGGACACCGCCGTAGCGTTACCCTGCTGTATGTCTTATGACACATATTTATCGTCGCCTGCGGCGGAGCGTATATATATATATATATCTTGCTACACATAAATAAATAATGATTATATATATATATATATATATATATATATATACATGTGAGATGGAGGTGCAACAGGAGTTGCCGGGCCGTGTCGAGGCTATCTTCTGCCGTTGAATGTTTGGTCTCTGATAGCCGACGAACGGTTATTCGTCTCGCAAGCTCGTGAACAGACGACTGTGTGCTCCTGTGCAGACAACGCGTAAGTTCGGCGTCCCGAAAGACGGGCCGAGCCGCTACCCCCGGCAGCAGGCAAGAGCACCTGAACTACCCTGACCGCACTTGCAGCTTGGCGCCCAGCATGTCCGGGTTGGGATAGAGATGTTTGGGGGCGAAAAGAGGCATCATCGCCCTTGAATTGTGCGTGCCAATGGAGCACACTTGAGTTATTTGTTTATTTTTGCTGTCCATCGATAGATCCGCCGTGCTGCTGCATTCGACGTCGAGCCGCAGGGACGTCCTGGTCCTAACCATCGTTTGCTCGTCGGTAAACACTGTCCGATGCACGGCTATATCGTACGCTTTGCATATTTGCCTCACGATCGTGTGGGTCAACAGTAGAGCGCGAATGATGGTGACGACATCACCATCACTATCGCTAACAGCAACAACAAAAACATCATATATATATATATATATATATATATATATATATATATATATATATAATATATATTGAAGAAGGAATTAATGAAAAAGCTGTTTCTCGCCACTTACCCATTTTGGGTCGTGTCTAGCTTAAACCTACAACTCATGACATCAGGCCCGCAGGTTAGATCCATAGCATCACCACACCGATGTATAAACATGTATATTTACATTTATCGTATATACGACATATATATATCGACAGGATCCACGAAAAAAACCCGTGTCGTAAAAACGTTAAAAAGAAAAGTACCTGGTCTCATTGAATGCCGGTGGCACCGTGCTACTTGTGCAACCGCTTGCGACGAGTCTGCAGGGCAAGGCGCTAGTCAGAACTTTCCAATCTATAGAAATAATACAGAAAAGAGACTTACATAAGGGAATTAAGAAAAGTGAAATAGACCACTGATACCTAATCGAAATGCGGTATTTTGCACTGAAACTTGAAAATCAACAGAAAACCCTTGGGAAAAAGACTACAAAAACATGCGCAACAAATTGCGCAATGCACAGCCGCACGCTGTAGTCTCACAAAGACCCCGGCTACAGGTGATACTCTTTGAGGAAGGTTCAGACCTTCAAGCCAATCTCAATCCAAAAGATCGGAATTGTGGCCGAACGCATACGGCCAAGAAAAGTACCGGGCCCAGTTGCGGTCTCGCCGCAAGCAATATGCTTACTTTTAAGAAACCACCCAAAGGTATTTAAACGCATGATGGTTGAAATGGCAGACTACAAGGAAACCCTTTTACGCAACGCCCTATAACTATGCTTTTCTGCGTGTCCAAAGCAGCTGAGTACATTATTGGCGGACGGCTAGTAACAGAACAAGAAGACAAAGGTGCTAGCGGAAAACGTGCACGGCTTTGAGCCTGAAACTCTACATATTTAGCTATCAGAAAAGTTCCAAACTTACTGACACACAGAGAGATGCGCCGAGAGCAAACCGGTACCTAACCCTCTTGATCCTCGTATAGGTCCAAAACGCATTTGATATGCTTTTGTGAGACGCCATAAACAAATCACTTGTAAGCAACGTGTTCCTTTACTTACGACATACCCCGGCGTCGTACCTAAACGACCTAGCATCTGCCTATTAAGGCGTAGACTATGCAGTCATAGCCCCTCTCCCCCCCCCCCCCCCAAGGACTACTACCGTACCAGGCCCAACCCTGCGGAACATAGCCCGCGACTTTGTCACCTACGCAAATGATCTGGCACTGGTCGCCCATGACGAGGTTCTGCTCGAAGGAACAGCCTACGGAGCCCTGACGGATATACGACAATACCTCCACACGCTAAGCCTTGAAGTAGCTTCACAAACTACAAAGGCAATTCTTTTAAACGGCGTGAAACGCCCTACACGAAACCTACAGTCACGCCTGGAAGGGCACCTAGTAGCACTCACATCCATGGACAAATAACTGGGCGTGATCGCCTGGATAGGACTCTCAAAGGAACACCTCGTATGGGCTAAGCAGCAAAATACTCAATATACTAAATGCGGACTCTCGGCGCCGTTTCCTTTCACCAGTAGTTGACAGCATCATGTTATATGCCACAACCTTATAGAAGCCTACGGCCACTAAGGTTATCAATACGCTGCCTCTTCAATAGGAACCAGTCCTATCAAGACAGATTCCCTGGGACCTATGAGTCAAGAAACTAACTTCAAACAGCCCTTCAATTAAAGTCCGGAAAGAGGGAATACCTATGGGCAGAACAGATATCCTTTTTTAAGGGGTGGGAAATGCATTTACGCACACCCGCCGACATAATGGCGGGTAGTGTGGGGCTAAACGCACATGCAAAGAGTATATGCCTCACTTAAATCCGAGCGCTCTACCTACTAAAAATCACCCCTTCCCCAGAACCCCCTCCTGGTTCGGAATTGTGAACCATTACCTCGAGACCAGGAGGGGGGAACAACAGATACCCTAGACAAATGGAACCAGCAATGTTTTTTAATTCTGAACGAGAACTGCTGTCTCTGAACCTAAGACTGGGACGTGTCCTCACAATGGCTTGGCATATCAAGCCATTGTGAGGACACTCCACAAGGATCATGAATTCTGGCTTATTGTATGAAGATTTGCAGAATTTGTCTCTAGAGCAAAAATAATCGATAATAAAGTCGAGCAGCCGTAATGGAAAGATGAAGTCTCCAGGTGAAGTAAATCTCGAAATGACAGTTCTGCGATCACAACAAGGCAAGGGGCAAGAAGGACGACTAGATTTTACTAGGCTTGTGAGTTCCACACCACCGTGGCGTTAACAATGACGTCCGGTATACATTATGCATTTTACCATTTAGTCTCTATAAAAATCGTGTATGAATTATACAGATATTTGAACATAAACCACTGTATATTGATAGATATAAAGAGGCTGAGATACGCAGCTGACATTACGAAGCTTTCGCATAGTTCCTTGTAGTTCGGCTTTTACATGCAGAGCTACCAACCGTCCAGGGCTTATTGCGCGTCACCTATGGGCCGCTTATGCAAATAAGTGCACCCGTTACTTCGCTAGTGAGTGGTACAGCTGTACATTTCGGATGAATGAATAGCATAGTTTATTGAGTACTTGCAAATACACTCTAAAGCAAATAGCAACTGTTGATGGCATACAAAGTAGCTGGTAATAAAAAAAGCGGAGTTGATCTTTCTGGCGGGACGGCAATTTCGCAGGTCTTCCGGTGTACTTGTAGAGGCCAAAAATAGGTTGTTGAACAGTTGTATGAGATGCAAAACATATAAGTGGGTTTTTCGGTACGTAGGGGGGGGGCGTTCGCCATTTTTTGCCACCAGACTTCCTACCTTCAAAGACAATAAATAAATTAAGCGCTGCTAGACGCTACCTGTGCAGAGATATAGACAAGCTACGATGAGTAATTAGGAATTATTTGTATTTATTTTATTAACATTTATATTAGCGAATAACCTTTGTATATATATATATATATATATATATATATATACAGCAGTTCGTTTGGGTAGTGAGAGCAAGGTTTCTCACAGGCAGAGAGCGTTTCAATTTAGCGTAGGCTTCGTCACGTGTCTATAACTATTACGAATGCTGCCATCGCCGACGTTAGTAGGTGTATGGGGGCATTGCACCGTGAGTGAGGTGTGTTTGTTACATGTGCTATTTGCCTCAGACCCCAAATGAAAGTTTAGGTCATGTGTATGCACAGGCATTCGCATATTTACGTCGGTAAACGAGTCATGCTGTTTTTGTCCAGTTTTTGTTCTACCTCACCGGCGATGCCCTGCCGACGACGCTCACAATCGCATATAAACTATTATATAGAGTGTAAACAGCGAGCGATTAAGAGAGAACGAGAGAGAGAGCCACAAAAGAAACACGTAGAGAGCGTGAGACCGCATGTGCCACGCTAACCGTTGCGTGACGAAAAAAAGCGTGTGTGGCTGTTCCAGATAGCAGAGGCAGCCGCGATGCGGGTCCTCGGGTTCCTCAGGTCTGTTACTCGGCCAGATCGCGGCCCCTGTGACGTGACCACCAGTCTCATCGGACCACCACCGGAGCACCTAACATCTCGCCGGACATACCGCCATTGCTTTTGTCATATGGCCACCGAGATAAGCATAGAGAAAAGGAATATGAAGGCAAGAAAGAACAGGCAGCGGACAAAACATAGGCTGGCCGACTGCGAGTTGTAGGAGCGATTCGTCTGCAGCAGCAGCGGAAATAGCCTTCTATTTGGTGGCATTGCCGAGATGATTTCAACCTCTGGACGTGTAACAGCTCTACACTCGCTGATGGCTGTGGGAATGCAAACCTTGCAGCCCCAACTCCCCAGCGCTCCTCGCCAGTTTGAAGGGAGCGGAAGGGGGGGGACTCTGCTCGAGACTAGAACGCATCGGTTACATACTATTATTACTCTCTTTAATATTATCGTCGTCGTTGTTGTTGTTGTTCTGTTGGTTTAGTGTTCTGCTCGCTAATACGAGCGAATATTCTGGAACACCGCGGGGGGGGGGGGGGGGGGTGGATGTTCGGGGTCATTGCAAGGTGGCAGCCGAGAAGTCGTGAAAGCGAGCTGGCCACATGCAGAAAAGAAGCGCTGCGTACGCGACGACTCATCTTAGAGGCGACAACATATGCGCCACCTGCTGTCCAAACAACAACAAAAACCAAACGCAATCATTTTAGTAAGAGTAGTACACAAGAAAAAAAAAACAAAAAACTGGCACAGTATAACATAAAAAAAAACAGATGTGGTAGTCACAGTCGTTATAGTGGTGGCGGTAATAGCTGTGGTAGCAGTTACTGGTACTGCCGTTGTATTTGGCGTCGTTGTAGCTGTACTAGTAGTTATTGTTGTTGGTTGGAGGGGTTGAGGTAATATTAAAGAAAGGTTCCAGCTCCTCGCCACTTCCTGAGGCCATTTAGGAGAGAGGTTTTTAGTGGGTATTACGCCAACAACATCGGCATCGAGTCCCACGCTACCCGCTTTGGATGTGCGTAAAAGCATTTTTCCCTCTCACAAAAAAAGCTGTTGTTGTTGGTGCTGTTGCTGTTGAAGTTAAGACAACAGCAGTGAAACGCCGTGCGCTAAAAATAATTAGTGCTGGTGCGGCGAAGACTGCGCGCGCCCAACGCACATATACGTTCAATTAGGTATTCAAATTAGACCTTGTTTGTTGGAACATAGAATAATTTCATCTCATAACAGACCCTTCACTGGTTCGTATACTGGAGCAGGTAGAACAGCTTTTTTTTCCGTGGCTCACAGGTAAAAGACGAATAAGTCTCTTATAACGAGTGTCAAATGTGTACCAGACATTTCCGTTGTTCCGTTACCTGTCAATTTATAGGGAAACTGCATGTTTTCTTTGCACAATATCGAAGTGACTGGTCCTCCTATTTCCAGAGCTATTTCGGCATAATATAAACTCCCTCGATGAGTAAATGATATGGTCATACAAACCGTGGTAACGGTGTTTCAAAATAATGATGCCATAAATATCTGCGATGTAGAGCAATGAGTACCACTCTGCAGGTGTACCTTGCTGCAGTAGTTAAACTGCTTTATTTCACATTATGTATTTGCATATATAGTTGTACTGTTGTAAAACTCGCGACCTTATTGAATCTATTTGCTACCGAGAACTAAAATATGTAATATGTTGTTCTGTAATTAAATCATGTTCAAACTTGAACATTTTAGTCACCTGTCAATAAATAAATCCCCTAAACTGTCAATAAATAGATCCCCTAAACTGTCAATAAATAGATCCCCTGAACTGAATTCGATTTATTTCACTCAAAGTAAGTATGATAGACAATTCATAAGGTTGTCTTCATAACCTTCTTTGCGCTTCCGAAGGCAGAAGTAATGTAACGAGTGGTGGCCTAGTACTGCGCATTCCACTGCATGAAACTTGGCACATCCCAATGGGCAGGTGCACAACTCCCATGCCTTCTGAAATAGTGATAACCATGCACTATGTATGTCGTGTATACGTGTCGACTGTTACATGCAAGATCGGACCGAAGATGCATAGCAACGTACAAACCTCCGGTCTCCTATTTCGCTTGTTCGACTTGAGCTTTTGACATCGATCAGCCTTATTTATATTGTTTCAGCAGCTAACAGCCTGACATAACATACATAAAGAGGCTCATTGCTCGCATCGACATACAAAACACTCGCTCCTTGTATAATGAAAAACACATCTCTAACTTGTCGAAATTCGCCAGCGTGAGGGGCATCGACATCTGCTCAGCGCCCTCTCGTCCTCCTTCCCTGGTACATCTCGTCTGAATCGTTTTATAGGTCGAACCTTTCTCTCCAGGGTCCCTTAAGTATCCAAAAATGTAAAGTTGTTGTGTTACGCTAAGTCAGCTGGGGGATGTAGACTCAGCCGGACGGGTACTGCAGCGCGAGGGACTCAGGAACGATGAATGACGACACGTAGCATGGGGTCTAATGCAAAGCACAGCCGAGCAACGAATGGTAATTAAGCCATGCTGCTCGGTCTATTTATTGGTTCACGAGGCACCGCCGCGTGCTGACACCCCAAAGGGTGTCAGAACCCGCCTCATTCTGCGCGTCCGCCGTATCACAATGTAGTCCACGACCTTGCTGATAATAGAGAGTCCCCTCGCAGCGGTGGAAGCCTTTTCTCGTAAGACCCGAGAGTCGCACAGGGCAGATTTTTATAACCGCCACTCCCTAAACCTCTACCTAAAAAAAGCCTTCCCCTGCTCCGCGGCTTCGTAAAACAAGGTTCCTTTCAAAGCCCGTCCACTAGATCGCGGTGTTCGCTACCGCATTTGATACCCATGATACCTATTATGTCTTCCGCTTGGTAATCGCGAGGTTTGACTCTAACAGCAGGCACAAGTCGAGCACGTCATGCACAACGTTAACGGTAACGGTCAGGTACCTCGTCTTCTTATGTTTACTCTTACCATTCTCCAGTTTGGTGGTCTCTCCTTGGTTAGCGCCCTACTAGCCCCCTGCTTATTTTGTAGCGCCACTTCTTCCTTGCTATTGCCCTAGGTAGACCTTTTTGGGTTATTCGCAGTCCCTGTACCCGTCGTCACGGCAGGTCACACTTCCCTCCTGGAGGCCCTAAATGCGGCCACATGGGCACAGCGTCACGATTGAATAAAGTACTAGTTAGGTAGTTCTCTACCTGTCACTAAGCGAATTCACCACCTTTCTTCCCGCCTTGCGTATTCTCCTTTGTATTAATAACATAAATTTATATAAGCTTTTCTACAGTCGAAATAGTCCCGTCTGGCTTGCAATGATGACAGTGATCTAGTTTTTGCTTGGCTCAAGAGCCCAAGCACGTTACTTGGGTGAGGTAGCAGGCTCGTAAAAACCGTGTAGGTAATTTGATATGCCGTAAGCACTTTTATTTCACTGTACAAGGAGGCTTGTTATGCTGCGTTCATTGTGGCCCTAATATCTATAGTCTTCATTCAAAACCAATGCTTTCCAACACCTAAATCGATACCTTGATTTCAGCATAGTTGGCACTAAAATCGATTATGGCATCATAGAGTGACCGCCGACGGTGGTTGGCATGGTCAGATTTAATTCCGAAAGTTCCAACCTCCACGGAATCGAATATAGGTGGGAGATAAAATACAACGACGCTTACGCTCCCAGCGAAAAATACCACGCAAGATTCATATTTCTCCTGAAGCAGTATATCTGTACTACGTATTGTTATAGGTTTAAGATAACCTAAGGTTTTCTCCGAGCATCGGCAGGCTAGACAGCCAGCATCATTCCGCTGAAATGTCTTCGTGAGGAGTGCAATGTCAACTAACTTAAACGTGTATTAACGTGTAATTGGCCGCTCTCTATTTCCTCAAACTTCCAGAGAACCAGCCTAGATAAGGTAGATAAAAATCAATAACTGACTACACTTAACCGTGAGATTCATCAGCATTCTTTTATTAAAGCTTAGGATTATGAATTGTTTGTCATTTTTATGAGTTGTATTAGAAGGTCATTGGCGATATGCATGGGTGCTCTGCTTATTACCGGTTGCGGCTGAAATAACAATGCCGTGAACGCCAACACTGACGTCAGGCAAAACATCTCCTTTGCGCAAAACATCCTGGTGCAAACATACAGCACCCCTACAGCGTTGGCATAAGTGGCAATCAATCAATCATATTTATTTCACTTAAATAGAGTATGTACAAAATAGTCATGTTATTATTAAACATAAATACTTGTTGTCCTGTCATTTCACCGAGAGAAGAAGTGTAAATATCTTCGTTGCAGTGCCGGATAATCAACCGCGTGGTACTTAGCGCATTGCTGCGAGCAGAACCGACAAATACACTGAGTACTATAGTCTTCATGAAACTTCTTACGGGAGCATACGAGGTGATGGAACCCGTGTACGATGTACCTGTGTATACATGCCTGTCATCGCAGGCCACCCCGGCCCACAACCAAGAAGACTTAAAGACGTCGAGCGTTATTACCTCCATCGCTGCCTCCGTGAATTTGCGTCGCCACTCTCCCAAGAAATGGTCAAGTGGTTCCGTCAATGGCATACGCAGCATAAGCCGAAGCATCTCCACTATCGGCGCACAGTCCGAAAATACATACACGAAGCGGCTTCTCGCCTTGATTGAACAGCAGAGTACTCGCTCCATGTATAGTGTGAAGCGCTTTTCAAGCAAATTAAATTTAGCTTGAGATAGGTGTTGCCATACTCTGGCTAAACTATACGCCAACTTTGGCAGAGTCTTTAGCATAAACAAGCGCACTGCCGTACCGACGGACAGTCGCCGTACATCTCCGACCCCTCCGTAGAGAGCTGCCAGTGCCGAGTTAACACTGTCCTCGATGTGTGTAGTGAACGATGTTCCCCTGTAGTGAATCCGGAGACCCAAGTATGGAAAAAAGTTTACAAACTCCAATGGCTTCCCGCAGCAACGAATAACGTCGTTTGCAGCTAAACGGCCACCGCAACGAAACTTAACCGCATTGGTTTTGCGTGAGTTGTTTTCCAGCCTGTTTTCATGAGATACGTCTCTACCATGGCGGTAATGCGCGAGGTGGCACCAATGTCACTATGAGCAACAACGATGTCATCAGCATACATCACTACCACGGCATGTTAAAACTCTTGACGCACGTATTGAACAAGATCGGCCAGAAGCAGCGTGAACGAGATGCAGCTTAGTGGGTCCCCCTGAGGAGTCCCAGCATTCTGCGTTAGCTCAAGCACGTCGCTCCTTGGCTCGACCAACAGTGTATCATCGTCGAAAAAACTAGAAGCTACATGCAAAAGAGCTCCACCTATGCCAATCTGTCTAAAACAGTCGATCATAAGATCGCGCGGAGCCTTGTCAAAGGCCTTCACGCTGTCAATGAAGACTGCATACAGGTGGCCTCCGGGACAAGACACTGCCCGCTCTACTTCGGATTGCAAAACGTGGATAACGTTGCGAGTCTCCATGCCTTTTCTAAATCCGATAATAAGTGGCAATTCAACAGAGCAAATATTTATCTCAAACTTGACTCTGGCAAAACAGTGAAAGCATGGTCAGTAGTCTGTCAATTCGATTCGCGATTTACATACGTAACAACACGTACTATTAAGCACGGTGAATGGAAGCAAGTAGATAAAACAACAATCTGAGTCTGATTTAGAGGAGTACCTACATAGATTCATGCATACAAGAATAAGGTACGTTGTCTCCTTGTCCCGCTCTCTAGTGGAAGTCAGCAGAGGGTTGTTAAGGTTATTTTGCTTCGCTCTGGCGTCTCCCCTGTATGATCCGCTTGCTCTGTCTTTTCCGTCCGCCTTCCCTCCGAGTGCTCATTCGCTTGCGGAAAAATTTTGCATGGTCTGCAGAAGTTGGGAACGATAAAGTCTTTGCAGACGCGGCTAGATTGGAGGAGCGTAAAACGTCCGGGATCAGATCCAACATTACACTTCCAAGACGCTTGGTTAAACTTAATCTTTCTCTATTTAAGCGGCGCAAATATGTAGAGCGAATCTCAGATAAGTAGCTTAGTAAGTAACTAGGTTTGTATGTGACCTACTTATGTGTGCACTAGGTTTGCATGTGACCTCCAGGAAGGAGCGCTTTCCTGGAAAAACAACAGCAGCCCTAGTGCTAACAAGAACAAGGTGCTCTCATTGGGCGCATGTGCAAATTGTACCTCTGTATATCGGCGTATATGTGTGTATGCTCATTTGCCCGTATAACTCTAAGTGTAGTAGTATATATATGCGCTACACTTACACAACAGCCAATGAAGCTTTGACATGTACAGGTAGTTCAACAGGTTCTTAAAGCAGGAGCACCGAGAATGAACTACGTTCAGGACGCCCAAAAACGGCAACTGATGAGGAAAACGTGGAAAAAGTGCGGAAAATCGTTGCCGCAGATAAGCGAGTGAACATTAGGGAGATAGCGGAGGCCTTGGGGATAAGTTTGGGTAGTGCGCATTTCATCCTGAACGAGAACTTGAAGATGAAAAAGCTCAGAGCAAAATGGGTGCCGCATTTGCTCAACCAAGGCCAAAAAGACGCGCGTGTTTCCGCTTCATAGCGAAATTTGGCCAAGATGTCGAAAAATCCGTCGGATTTTTGGCGCAGATTCGTGACCGTCGATGAAAGCTGGGTTCATCACTACACTCCGGAGACCCAAGAAGCATCTTGCCAATGGTGTGCACCTGGTGAAGGACCTCTGTAGAGGGTGCGGACAACGGCATCGGCCGGAAAGATGATGGCTTCGGTTTTTGGGACCAACGTGGAATCATTCTGGTCGACTACCTTGAGAGCGCTAAAACGATCACAGGAGAATATTATGCACGACTGTTGGACTGCCTGAAGCAAGAACTCATCGTGATATGGCCCGCTTTGCAGAAGAAGGTTGTCCTGTTTTACCAGGACAATGCTCCTGCACACACGTCGCGGCAAGCATCGGCAACACTGGCCCAACTGAGGTTCGAACTTATTGAACAACCTTCCTATTCACCAGGTCTGGCCCCCTCTGATTATTTCCTGTTTGGACATTTGAAGAATAGTCTCGGTGGAAAGCGTTTTTCCAGCAATGAAAGAGGTTAAGGCTGCTGTCAATGCCTATTTTCAGTCTAAAGAGGCGGAATTCTACTCAAGAGGTATAAATACTCTGAAGTCTCGGTGGGATATATCGAATAAGAAAAATTAAAAACAAGATTTAGAAAATTCTTGGTTTTCATTTTAAGAACTTGGTAAAGTACCTGTATCTGACAATACCTCCGCACGCTGTGTCTCGGATTTGCACCACAAAAAAACGGAAGCATGTCTTTGGACGGCCTGAAGCGCCCTGCACAAAACTGAAACTCGAGGGGCACCCAGTAGCGTCCGCATCTATGGTTAAGTATCTGATCGTGCACCTTTGATAAGTTTATCATGTGCGCTATACACAGCAAAACGCTCAGGTGTAGAACTGCGAAACATTCTTTACAACGCGGCGCCTCTTCAACACGACAACAGGATCTGTACGCGCTCGAATCGTACGACGTCCACAGAAGCCGTGCTAGTCCCTTTCCCCCGACACTCCTACCTCCAAGGGGCAAAGGAGAAGACTGGAATTTTCTCCATGGGCCATACATACGTCTGACAACCGGTTCCTGTGATCCACAGCCGCCAATTCAATGATGCGTGCCACAGAGAAAATACGCAAAGGTACGCATGCATATACAGATACACACCTACGTATGCATGGGCTCTGTCCTGGCGGGTCTTTGTGTCACAAAGGCGGCAATCGGCAAATTCCCATTCCGCTACGCCCCTGCGACAACAAGTTGCGTTGCTTTCTGGCTGCGTGTGATATTTTGCTCTTTTGATGCCTCAGTAGGCACAGGCCGGCCACAGGACACCCTGGATCGTGCCGATTGTGGCACCAAAAGTTTACACTCAGTGAGCAGCGAGAATGCCCGCTTCTCTTGTTTGCGGTTCGACTGGCAACTCATACCATACATACCGATCGTTGTATATTTACGCACAAGAAAAAAATATATATATATATGTGTGTGTTCCCAAGGATTTTGTCGTGTGAATAAACTTATTTTGTAGACAAACGTACACATCGTATAAAACAAGCAAATATTTATATCTGCTATTATTTTAGAAAAGATGATCTGCATATATATATATATATATATATATATATAGAAAATATTGTGATGATTTATTAATCATTTACAATACGCTTGCACACTTGGCAGTGCTTGCCTTCATATATATATATATATATATATATATATATATATATATATATATATATATAACCATACGCATATGTGTTTAGAATTGTATCGCATTACTTTACTTGGAAAAAATATTATAATAACAGGATTAGTTAGTTTATTTAATAATCTTATTATAATTATCTTCTTAAGGAAGCTTTTTGTCTAGCAGTCATGTTTGAACAGAGTCAAGGTGTGTTAACTATAATCCAGCACACGCATGTCAATCTGCTGCTCCGTATGCTCTCCCATGGCTTTATATTACAGCCTTTGTCTTGGAAATATTGATAGTGAGTCGATTGTTCTCCGACCAGTGTGCTTCTTCAAGTTCGTCGTTCTTTTGCGAGCCATCGGATCGTTTACGTGATAGGCGTTGTTTTTGATCGTGATAATTTTACATTATGTCTCGTAATAGATTGAATGTTGTACCGAATTAAAACCTTTCGCAAAAAACTTCCAATTGTTGGTCTCTAGGTGCAGCACCAAATGTCGTCTGGAAGTCCGCAAAAGCTATATAGGCAATTTCCTTTGCTTAAGCATGATCAACAGAAAAATTCTCACATAAGATTGAGATTTTTTGTGGTTGAGAAAACTCGCGTGGTAAAGTGCGCGCTTGTTGTGGTCTCAGAAAGGCTGGAAGCAATAAGTGCTCTTAGGCCCTTTTATATCACGTTTAATAACTATATCCTTTTATAGTGTTTTGTTAGACAGGAGTCACTTTTGCCTTTGAAAATAGGTTACGGAGTAGTTCGCCATTTTTTCAGGATCTGACTTTGTTGTAGATAAATATGGCAAAAATTGATCAAGTCTAGACACAAATGCCAATGTAGGCATTAAGGTGCTCGAACACAAGATTTGTGTCCTAAACTTGGACTCCGAAGGTGGCATATACTCTGTACCTGTATTTCGATTGGGCTATTTAACCTCGCAGCCCAGGCGGCGAGAGAAGTGAGCCGTCCACCCGTCATTGTGAATCAGTGTTGGCTAAAACCCAGACCGGCCACTCTTAAATTGATTTGCATGGTTTCCAATTTAGACAAGGTTAATGCCGGAGTGGATCAAAAATAGCCATGACATGAAAAAACGTACACGGGCCTTACGGAAAATCTAAAAAAAAACAACAAAAAACGTTCTAACAGGCAAGAGTGGGTATGGTTTGCTTACGCTGTCGTGTAATACGCTGTCGCGTTAATGTTTGCTAACTAATGCACACTGTCGCGTTTTTCGTGTTTTCATAGAGCAGAATTTTATACTTTTATAGCAGATTTGTATACTTTTATGAGTTTGCATATATGTTTAAGCTGTGGCAGCTCACGTAACCCTCCAGGCCTATCTACCGTTGCACCTGCATATCTATTCATATTTGAATGGCCCATCTGATTTGTCTCTCTCTCTCTCTCTCTCTCTCTCCGGTATTGACATAGTTTATTGAGTCGGTTCGTTGAAGTGCCTGTTCGAGAACTTGGGAATTGAGTGAGCGGCTGGTGGTGACAAATCGACAGGTCTAGGTCTTGCTGACAGTTCATCGAACAACGTGTACAGTGGGCCAATGGTATGATCCTAATATCACTAATTACTGCTACAGGGTGAGATGTTGACGATGAGACGACGTCGACAGGGTTGCTGCCATTCGAAGCGCTGTGGACTCTCGGCATTATCGTTTTCAATATGTGAAGGCCATATTCCTTAACCAAATGCTTAATCACGAACGGAGTTCGTATTTCTTCATGTCTAAGACATGCTCAGTCAAAATGCTCAGTTCAAATAGCTGTTACAAATAATCCTTAACGTCATTTTTCCTTAAACTTAATATGTTAATGTACATCTGTAGATATAGTGCGTACATTCAGTTTTGTGTACGGACTGATGGTAATGAAACACTCACAGGAAACAACTTGCAGTTTTTGTTTTCTTTTCAGCATGCATCTGTTCTGAGCTCATACAGTTTATTGAAGGGTCGTACAATTTGTGGATGGTTCAATGGAAGCTCGCTTTTAAAATAGACTCTGACACGAGTTCTTAGATAAATTGGACCGCGTCAGACAACGCTACCCTTTATTTTAAAGGAGTCAGTCGAACAAGCAGGATGATGTAAAACAGCCTAATTCTTGCCAACTCCTCATCAAAATAATATAATATACAGTACAAAGTCTAATTTATGTAAAGATGAGGGGCTGTTAAATTACAAGTTGGCTGTAGATATTTGGGCCAGCGAGACTACGCCGCGCCATCCTCTATGTATATAATATGATATTTTCACGTATATGATATATTCACGACATTTTTCCGTAGCTACGTCTGACGGCTGTATGGATGCACCACTTTGCAGACCTGCTAGGCATTCCATACACCGACTCTGTGCGCTAGAAGATGTTTTTTTTACTGGGGAATGCTTTTGGAAATTCAGGTCCTCATTTAAAAACACACCAAGTTTTTCTGTATTTCGAGGTCTTGCACATGAGAAGTCCTTTATAAGTATAAAATTTATTATCTGGTACAGTTTGCTCAACTGCGTACTTGAATATTAAGATTGACATTTTGTATACCCCAGCCTTGTATACCTGAAAATCATAATCCTGTAAGTATGCTCTGCACTGGTAGGAGATGCAAGCCCGTCAGTGAGGGCCACTAATTTTGATGCCCGTAGTTCATGGCCAATTCTCTTAAAGGCTCTAGAGAAGTCAAAATACAGACAGTAAAGAAGACTGCAATAATATCGTGCAAGAGCCTTTCGTGAGAAACTCTCAGCAACTGAGTGACGATGGATTTATTCCTGAGAAATCCATGTTGTTAGAATCGAGTAGGCCGGCGTATACAGTTGAAATTGAAGATAGCGTCGGCAATGCTTTCCTGCTGGTACAGGTTATGGATTCTTAAGCAACTGGCCTGTAATTCTCAGGTGGGCCCGTCGAACCCTTCACGGATTGGCGTCGCCTTCACTCCTGAGCAAGCTCACTCTTTGATTGACATACTGAAAAAGTTGCTATTTCTTATGTCTAGTTCTGCGGCAGATTGCCTGGCACGTATGGTCGCTGAGTTTAACCTGTTCGCTAGAATCGCAATCCTAATAGCCCTTCTATGATCTTCACTTGAACCCATAGCAATGTTACTTGACACAACTCGATTCAATCGCACCTGGCATAAACACTTTCAAACTCATGTTAGCAAAGTACGGTGTGTCCTGCGTCAAGTTACACCGCTTTACACGTCGAGCGCAACAAGTTAAAAAAATGAGCCTCGTTTGAAAATTTAGACTCTTTGTTTACTCTCGGAACTTAGACGGTTGTGGTTCTCTTACAACCAGCCTCATTGAAGGGATTTGCAAACATCTAATCATTGCCACCAGCAAACCGAGGCCCGGAGTTTTCTGTTAACAACGCCTCTTGTTGGACGTTTAGAGAGGAAATGAAGTAGTGGTAATCGGTACGCAATACCTTATTCACTACATTCCACAGCATCACATAACGCGTGGGTGTAAACGCTAAATACATTTTGTGTGCATCTACAATATTGCTCACATATTATTGCTTGAGTGTCAGTGACAACTCAACATCGTCTCGGCGTTGCCTTTTTGTAGTTTCAATGAAACCCTCTATCGGAGAAACGCGGTCGATCTTGACTCCGCTGTCTCAAGGAGCTTCTTCCCAAGCTCTTTTGTCCTTGTTTGTCCTTGCACTAAATGCCAGATGAGCCGAGACCAAATGGCATTACAACGTAGTTATAAAGAAGATGCGCGTATTGGCGCCGTTTGTGCATCTCCCGTTGGTGATGTAGCCGACGCCTGCGCTGTCTAGTGCACGATAGCGTACGTGTTAGAGACAGTGACGTCCCGCGTCAGCGATAATGGTCCAGTCCCGGCTGGTAAGGCCATCCGGTCGACAACGGTCGACGCCTGTTGTCCCTCTGCAGTTCACTGGGCTCCAGCGCGACGCGGTAGCCGGCTTGTCTAAGAGCGCGCGTCCGAAGATGTCATTGATTACATCGTAGCGGCCCTGCGTAACTTCGGCCAGCTCAGTGCACCTAAGCCAGTGCAAGCCGCGTTCATCCACCCTTCCACCACATGGACATTCCTCCATTTCAAACATGGCAATTTCAATTCTTATTGTCAAGTTGGAGGCCACTGGCAAGAAGGGCGGGCAAGGCAAGGTCCGCGGCCGAAAAATGCCTAATCTACTGAGCCAGGCCGGTAAGCTTGCCTGCGTCCATGCCCTTTTTTCGATCGTCAGGTCAAAGATGCTTTCCAAGACTGACTTCACCTGGTCGTGAAGGTTCAAAGTTTCTGACGGCAGAAGAGGCAGGTGAGCTCCGTAGCACCTTAAACTGTAATTTTTGAACTCCCATTGCATGCCGGAACAGAAAGTGGGCTTTGTGTCTCCCGAGATGGTCCAACCGCTGGTTAAGCCGAAAGAGTTGTTCTCTCTTCTCGGCTAGTACCAGGCCAATTATGTTGGGAATCATCGCCAATAATAATAATAATAATTCTAGGCGAAGTTCTGAACGTCACCCTGACTGACCATACCTGGCAAAGGGCAATCCTTCGCCTTAGGGAAGGGGGCTTGGCATCAGGTCCGTGACGAAGCTTGCGCCCGTTTGTTACTAGAATTTGCACAACTCGCTGGGACCCTCGTAGAGCCTAATATTCGTCATGTAATACAAGTGACGAAAGACAAGGCCGAGCTTGTTACAAGATACGTCATAGGTCTTGGTTCCTGGGAGGAGCGCCCTACACAGCATACGCTTGACGGTTATAGGTGCAACATTGTGGGTCGAAATCTTCTCGATAGCATGCAATCCCCCACGGAGAGAGCGGTTTTTATAGCTGCCCGAGACACCTTTAGTAGCGGATACCTAAAGGCTGCACCTGGGCATGCTGGACAATACCTCCTTCCGCATGGTGACAGCGTTCCGAATTGGAGCTCCAATATGCGAAGCATACACCTGCTCAGCCTGTGGGACACCTGTAGAGGGTAACGGCTTTCACCCCCTGAGCTGCATCAGAAGCCAAGGAAGAGGCGGAACTTAACTCGATCATAAGGAGAGCCCTGCGTCATGCAGGCATACCGAGTACGCCGGAGCCCAGACTCGATACAAGCAGTGACAGGAGGCCCGACGGAGTCACTATTCCTTTGTGGTCTTGCGGTAAGTGTCTGGCATGGTATACAACAGTATCCTGCACTGTTGCCCCGTCCTACCTGCGACACAGTGCCCTTGAGGCCGGCTGGGTCGCCGATCATGCAGATCGAGAAAAAGACGAAAGTACAGGGACTTAGAACCCAGATACCACGTCGTGCCTATCGCTATGGAAACACTAGGGCCCGCTAGTAAAGGCACAAGGAGATTAATTAAAGAGTTTGGCGAGCGGATACAGGAGAACACAGGCGACCGACGAGAGAGCGTGTTCCTGCGGCAGTTGCTCTCGCTGGCGGTGTGCAGAGGTAACGCTGCCTGTATAATCGGGTCAATGTTTTGAGAGGAAGAGACTGCTACCGAGATATTTAATTAAATAATAATACATGTTGAGACCTCGCAATTGTATGATCAGCAATAAATAATAATAATAATAATAATAATAATAATAATAATAATAATAATAATAATAATAATAATAATAATAATAATAATAATAATAATAATAATAATAATAATAATAATAATAATAAGTGTCCTGAAACCCAGTAGACACGCTGCGTATACTAAATTAGAACTGAAACTACACACATGTATTGCACGCTGGTACCGCAAGACTCTTCGCAACAATAAATCGATAACACTTCAATGAGAGAAAGTCTACAAGGAGTTGGAGAATAAATATCTAGCGGCAACTGAAGCGTGAGTCAGCTCAGAGCAAATGCTGCTTACTCTTACGACGACCGGCTGGCACTTGGTGACCGGCAATTCCACTTGCCCCTGCCCAAAGGCCAAATTGACCTGAGGCACTCCATAGCTTATATATCGTATGTAACTTATTGTATGAAATCCCACTATAACTGCATTGTTTAGTTTTTGGTTGAATTGTGTCTAGCCGTTGTCGTAGACCAGCTTCCTTTATCTAGCCTACTAACTGCATACCGTGGTAACAGTAGCACTAATAGAGACATAATATCTGTTTGTACGATTTTACCTTTTCTAGGCAAACGTGCACACGGATATACTAGATCAAATGGCTGTCGTCAAAAAATGCAGTGAAATTAAAATTGAGATAAAGCAAACAGTGTCGCGCGTAAGTGAGATGAGAAACAAAGCGAAAAAATATGATGTTTCAACTCAATTTTCAGTCGTTAGGTTTCATACCGCAGCGACGTTATATGTTAAAGGATTAAATGTCAGCTAGCTAAAATCACGCTTGGAAATATTTGTATCAAACGGATTTTAGCTATTTCCCGTTTTCACATTACTGCCAAGGTATCCTGTTTCGTCGTTGGGCTGGTAGTGCTCCCTACAAGAAAATTGTTATCAAAAGCTATATCGCGCTTGGCGGTCCGGCTCTTTGCAGGTGACTAAGCAGATCTAGAGATGCTGACGCGGAGACTACCAGGTCTCTGCGGCTGCTTCTTTAGAACTATGAGTAACCAAAAAGAACAATATCCCTTGCGCCAGTTGACATGCTTACGAGCTAGCAGTTCTACTTGCGGGAGGCCGTGATAGACCAGTGGGTGGATTATTAATCTATCTACATAAACGTTTACCGCCGAAGCAAGGTGTGAGAAAGAACGATTTCTGTGTGGGGTGAGTTGTGGTATCTTAGGTTTTGACCTGTCTATGCCAACCAGCCGAGTTAATTGCCCGTATAAGTGGTGAAGCTACTAACAATAAATAAGAGGCGCTGCCATGTTAATAGAATAGTTTTTGTTTAAGATGTGCAAAGAAACGCGAAGACCACACGTATATAAGTCATAGCCGAAGCAACACCATTGCCCTTCTGTCTCACAATCGGGTCGATGGCGAAGTTAAAGGCTTCAATGTTCTCGACGTGGCTGCGAAGAAATGTCAGAAGTTTCAACTATTTTGGATATTAGGGCAAACCCGCAAGGCGATCCATACTTGGCTGCTACGGGAAACCGTCGAATTTTAGCGGTTGATAGACAAGTTGTAGGCGTCGTTAGATGCGATCCGTAGTATTCCTCGCAGGACTAGCGCAATATTGACAACCGTTTTACAATAAATTAATATCACCGTCATCACCAAACACACTCCAAGGGCTCCAATAAAGATCATGAACAAAAGCGCCACAACCCCGAGCACAATGTTTGCTCAGAGGGAAGAGACAGATCACACTGTAATGGAACAGCCCATACGTAAACCTTCAACATATGTGAATCAGACTGTTGGCCGGTATCCTAACGAATGTCTTAAAAGCAACTAAAAGTTGTGTCTCTGCCCAATAAAATCAAAACGGTGTATGGATATATCCTGCAGAATTCGAGAATCTCGAAAAACTTCTGGTTTTATCACTTATTTGTTAAAAAGTTGTGATGGCAGCAGTCGACTCGCCATATAAACCGATTAGGCTATTTCCTGCCTAGATATCCTTACAGAAGCCGTACAATGCTGTTGGCCACTACGCCGTTGTTACGAGAAATGTTCATATTTTCCGCTCACAACAAAGTGTCAGGTTAGCATAATGGTAAAGCAAATGGCAAGTGGAATCAGTTTTTAAGACGTCTTAGCGACAGCCGTCTAGCTGGTGACTCCGAGAACTTTTGACGTGCTTCGTATTGCAACAAGCAGTGGACTTTTCGATGAAACTATCGTAGCTAATTATATACTTGTTGCATTGTACTCACACAATAAGAAAACTGTCAAATTGCTCATCCGCAGTTGGTCATAAAAGAGCGATCATCTCATGGGAATTCAACACGCTTCTCCCTTATACTTCATTCTTCTCTCCCAAGAGATTTGTCGTCGTGACAATAGATCATAACAGAAAAACATCGTCGAGAATGCTCAAACAGGAACTGGCAGAGACGCAAGGAGTGTGCAGAATCTGAAACTCGGATCAAATCTCGTAACTTTTTTGAACGGCAGCTTCTCCCTGCCCAACAATTTATCACTGGGCAAATATCATATATTCTTATGGCAAGCATAGCACAAGAGCATGTTTTCTTGGCAGCCTTTATATAAGAGAGACATTTTTCTTTCGCGGAAAAGAGATAAATTGACTCTGTACCGGAAACATAGGAACAGGCTCAAATAAAGTTAGCAGCAACGATCTTGTGACTATGCGCTATTCATACGGGAGATCCTCAATTTGCACGTAGCTTACAGAGGCACAACAGTGTATTTTATATGTATATGTATATATTTATATATATATATATATATATATATATATATATATATATATATATATATATATATATATATATCGAAATGTATGTAGTTATTTTAAGGTATATTAGAAATATCAGAAAGATTTGTTTAATGGCAGGACGGGCGGAAACGCCTTGTTTAAGAGTAAGAAAGCTATTAATTTGTCATTTATTCTCCTACATAGTTGTTTAAAATCTATGTTTGCGAAAAAAAAACGGACAACGCATAAAGGAACTGATCTTACTGGCGTGTTCGACGAAAAATTCCGCATAATCCACTTAAGGCGAGTAGCCAGATTAACGAATGTCATAGCAAGTCGATATGTTGTTAAGTGTTACGTTGAAGCTTTCACTTTCAGAATCGTATAGTTTACTCATTACGCCTCAGATAATAGCAAATTTAATGCCCATAATTTTCGCACCAAATGATGGTGCTGCGTTACGTAGTTGCCAAGTAACTAAAATTTTTCGACAGCTATATCGAAAGTGAAGGCATACATACTTGCTAGCATTTTGACCTGCTTCAGCAAATGAACCACTCGGGCTCGTTCAGAAATACACCAGTTTTTTTGCCGACAGCTTTACCCTGAGCAGCTTTTGCGCGGGCTTTGATTTGAGTTTTGCATGGGCTTTGATTCGAAGTTCGCACGGGCTTTAATTCAAAGTTCGCGCAATTCGAGGCGCAAAAGCGGCATAATCCAAACCGCCATTGCGGGAGCAGACAACAATGGGAAATGGGAAATATCCCACTCCTTCCATTGGGAAAACTTATTTTCTTGCCGAATTCTACCAAACTTCAAAATAAGTACCAAAATAACATTTCGATAGACCCTGGCATGGGGTTTTAACAAAGGCGTTTTTGAAAAGTATATTTTCATTAGTTTACATCTCCAGTTTATTCGTAAGTTAAAAACCAACAAATATCTGCCTCTGTGTTAGTGCGTAGATTATTGTTCCATATGTACGAAGCAGTTGCTCAGCAATAGCATACGCCCTCGACGGATTATGATCACAGTAGTAGAATGTGCATTATTTGTAAGCGGAGTACGAGTTTCAGCCAACCAAGGAGGCATGTGCTTTTTGTTGGCTTTACGAATGCATTGACGGTTTTTGATGACAATCCGTTTCCTTTCAGAGCCATCACAAAGATCTATAAATTGTCTGTATGGAAGCTCCCAACCGGGCTCGACTAGTCTTTTAAAGCATTCCCAACAAGAAGCCACCTCAGGGCGGCCGTCATAGAAGCAGTCATCTTATCTTGTCTTTCGACGAAGGAATACAATGTTCTTACGCCAAGAGCCTATGTTCTCAGCAGCGGCAGCCTGGATTAAGCTCTCGCAGAACATTCGCGGCGCAAGAGCTTTATGTGGGTACAAGAAAAAATTAAGAAATATCTTGTCGGACGGTAACCCTTAAAGTAGAGTTTAGATGGCGATCACGCTTCTGTAATTCCTTCAGTAAAACTACGCGTAAACTAAATAGAAAAACGCAAGTTTAATTTTACGCCCACAATTAGTTACAGCATTGCCCACAAGAACAGTTTTAAGTGTGTGTGCTTTACGCCACGTTTTTTTTTCTGTCATAAGATTGTTTAGTTAGAGCCCGAGCAACAAACAATATTTATAAAACGTCACATTAGCCTATTCTCAGAGCGCGTGTTCTTCACTGGGTTATCGTGTGCCAAAATTGTAGAAGCAGTTCCAGGCGATGTCAGCCAAGCCTCACTTGTGCGATAATTTAAAGAAGCCTGAAGGCCAAGAAGCTCTGTCTGGGCAAAATGCCAAAAGTCTTTGTCTCTAATTGTAGAAGGATATCAAGTTACGATACAGTTTTAAATGCATTTTCGACTAGAATGGTGCGAAGATAGAAGGTAAACCGTGACAGAGATATATAAGTATATATATATATATTTTTTTTCATATATATATATATATGCGCGTCCCTAGGATTTTAAAGAGCGCTAGGTATAGCGCTTCGAGAACATCTCTGCTTGCCTCGTGTGAGCGATGTGTTTTTAGCGTTTTATACGTGGTGCTTCGCCGGCATGCACAGAGACGAGGGAAGCAAAGGGAGAAACGACCATGAGACTGTGGAGCCGTCTGGTCTGTTCGAATGCGGCTTACAAATCGGACCTCAGCGGCGTTCATTAGCCGATTCATTATGCTAATTTGAGCGACTTCCCTTCGGCAACGCCGATTGGATCTCACGTTTCCGCCTACCATATTTTTCTGTCTCTCCTGTCTCCTGTCCTGTTCTGTTTCTTTTTCTTCCTGGCTTATTCAGCTACTCCCGCAGAGCTAAACTGAACTTAACGATGACGACTACGGGCAGTAGCGGTCGACTCGAGTCACACAACGCGCACTGAACTCAATGAAAGTAGCAGTTTTTTTTGCATATTTTCCCGCTATTGAGTATGTGAGACTAAGTAACTGCGGATTAAGCCTCAGCGATACATCGCAACCGATGGACAAGGTACGTAGCACGCGGCTGATCGCAGTCAGTCGCCTGCAGGCAAGGCTCGGGCCCACACTCAGATCAACCCAGAACGCAATGGAAGCATATATGGTACTAAGGGAAAATATATAGTTGTGCGTTGGCGTCAGTGCCGCTCGAGCGATTAAAACCGCTTTAGTGGGTAGCTTGGCTGATCGCCTACCGTCGCCTGCCATAGTCAAGACACCTTCGCCACCTTTACATCTATAGTTCATAACCATGCTTATGAATGTTTGAATGAATACGTTTACAGCAAGCACGTCAAGCCTTGAGAAGTGATGAAATATGAGGTGGACCGTCTGTCCACCTATGAGGTAGGCTTACACAAGGTTGACCTATTTATTGTTCATTGTTGTGCGAACGCTACTGCGCAAGCATCGACATAATGCAGCACACCTATGGTTCATCGTGTCTAGGTTATGCCTAGACACGATGCCTGCCTGCAACTTACTTGCGGTGTCATCCGCTTTGTCCCGATTACAATACAGTGTATTACGGGCGAGCAAAAGTTACAGTTTTTTATTTTCAAATTGAGGCAGGTGCGGTCGATCTGTCGTCAAAACGTCGAGACGCTTAAGAAACGTCAAATATTGGCACAGCACGAGCTCATTTCGACGTCTCCGGACTTTCACATCTGTGGCTTAATCGGCTCCAGCAAAGATTACTAGCAAATTAGGCTCGAATATATATTGTACTCTTTATCATGTTTATCCAAACGTAGTACATTTTTTACTTGTTGTGACTGACATTTATTTGTTTGGTCCACTGATGTTTTCGTCATGCATAAGTATCCTCCAATGTAACTGAAACCGGTTACGTTATCATAGAGAGTCTAAGCTCATTCAAGGATTTAAATACAATGAATTAATTTGATAGAATTACAGGCAGCTGCTTAACCGATAAGAACAGGGCAACAGCTTTTAAAAGATCATCGGCTTTAGAAAATTTCATGACGCGACTTCCAATGTTCATTCTATTTCTACACGGTGTTCGTGAGTGGGCCACCATCTTTGCCAAACATCATAAGCTGTAAGCTAGAGCGCAGATTTGTCACATTCGAAATGTAGACGTCTACGGTCATTGTGTTTGTGTTATATATATATATATATATATATATATATATATAGCCAATGGCATTTTATTTGACATTTACGCGTGACCTTGAAACACAAATTTTTCAACTTTAACTGTTGAAATAATGTAGTTCTTATCATCCTGAAGAAGTTCATCTTGTGTTATATATATATTGCTATACATTGGCTTTTTTGGCTTAGCCGTACCGATTTGGTACGTTCCTCGACATGGCGTGTCATATATATATATATATATATACATATTTACTATTTTGGACATACATACGTACATGTCAGGCGAAAGAGTCATTGGATACGAAAAATCGATTTATTTCCTTTTGTAACGCACTTAGTATTGAACGGCCGGGCAGCCGGCATGCCGATTCAGCACAAGATAAGTGAAGGGAGAGGGAGAGGGAGACATACGATACGAAGTTGACAACACGGAAAGAAAAGGGGGTTGTCGAACGAAAAATATAGGCGTTAAAGCGTGGCCCACCCTTAACACAGTATCAGTTAGTTGCTAGCAGGTGAGAGTGGACGCAGCCAACGACGAAATAGACCATGATATGCGTGCTAAAAGAATCGCAAGCAGCATTGACCCGCTCAACAGAGCGGATATCCGTCTGATGTTGAGAAACGTATTTATTCGTATTTTTCGACCAAGGGGTTTCGCGGGTGTTTTTGCTGTGTTGAGGGCGCTAGAACGAATATGGTCGCCGCTGCCCCGCATATCACTGCTAGACGATGAGATGCATGAAGTCGTTTGGCTGCGTTTTAGGATTTTGTCCTACCATTTTGCATAAGTCTCTTTATTTTATGTTAGCACTTTGGAGTGAACAATTGTCTGCGCGCGAACGTGTAGTCACGGATTCTCTAACCCAGGGTTAGCCCAGTTCGACAATGTGCCCCGAACAGATGCTGCGTTTCCTCGTTGAATGTCGAGAGACAGTCTCTGACGCAAAAACTCCGATGCTCTCGAGTCTCCCGCGGAAAGGTTAAGGCTTCTGCCCACGCGCTGAATCAACTTCAGTGTAAGCGGTCCTGGGCCTCCCATTGTTTCAAAAGCCAACGGACAAAATTGGTGTGGATAACCAACGCCAGAGTCCTACCATTTTTATAATGGAACTGCCCTTATACGTAATGTTGTTCTAAATATTGTTAAAATGTATACGGTAAATTATTTTATTTTAGCGTTAATATCATTACGCGGCTGTAGTGATATTGATCGTTCTATTGTATATTTTACCCAATCTGGTGTGTAAATAAATCATGTGTACGTGTGTGTGTATACGGTAAGTTATGTGACTTAATGTAATTTATATTTACGGTTGCAATAAAAATTAGGCAATATAAATAAATGCTTGGACATCTTTTAGCGCATAGCGCACTAAGACCACCTGGCACTGCCTTGACACATAATGCATTGGCATGATCGTCGGCCCAGTTATTACTTATATGAACAAACACTTAAGCATCTGACTTAAAGGTGAAGGCATCTATGCGTCAAGTGGAAATCAAGCTAATTTTGTAAAATATTAGTGTTTGATGACTGAGTTAAACAGCAGTTGACGTTTACTTCTCAGATAAGGTGTATCCTAGCAAACTTTATTAGGTCCGAAGCGACTTTTAAATCAATTCACGTTTTTTAAGGCTGGATGCCACGGCGTTCAAGGGATCCTTTAAAATAACATCGCTTAAGATCATGGTCTAAATAAGTTTTGGAGTTTCGTCAATAGCACAGACAAAATAAATCGGTTCCTACTGTAACTTTTGAAATTATTTAAACGCACTATAAACATTAGGTTTAAACTAGCTTTGTTTTTGTTGGTGTAAGCACTTGGAAGCGCGAGGACAAACATCCTTCATAACGAATATATCACTTTTGTCAAGTTCGACGTTTGGCAGAGATTTTTCTAATATAGACGAAAACGTATTGACGAGATTGAGTGGCGCCTACACATGTATGGAGTTTTAAAAATAAAGAGCCTTAATAATGAATTTAATATCGATCAATCAGGTTTATTGGCATGCCCACAGAGTAATTCCGCGCCCCACAGAGTAATTCCGTAAGTTACAATTGGCTCCATAAGCGCTTTGTAAACACTTACTAGAAGATCCCGTGAAGCCTTGGCTCTCCTCAAACGCACGAATGAGGCCACCACGGCGGGATATATTTAGTATTATAAATAGTATTATATTGTTGTATAGTTAATAGGACACTATAAATTCGAGTCTATTATAAAAGAACAACCTCCTTGAAAAAGGAAGGCCCAGTTTACCTTTGGCTACCGGTAAAGAGGCTTGAACGGGGGCGGGGGTTGTTTAGATTTGCGTAAGTTCGCTATGTACAGGCTAGCAGGAGGAGTCAATCCCGGTGGCGTGGTGAATTTGCCTGCGCCTCGCGGCCGAAGGAGACACATAGGTGCGCGGGTTCGAGCTCTACCCTTGCACATTTGTAATTATAGGTGTCCGTCTATGAAGCAATGCGAAAAGCAGTCCCGTGGACGTGAAATCTTGGCTGAGGATCAGCCCGAAAAGTTTTAGGCTAGCAGGAGGCACAGCCGGACAGAATATATATGTATATATATATATACTGAACCCCACATGAAGATATATGCAGGGTTTGTCGATCGACTGGTGCAAGGCCTATCTGCAATTGATTTAATTACACCATTGGTTTTGGCAGGCGACGCAAACTCTCGTCTAGACGCGACGCTCGCTGCACGAAGAATGAAGATATTAGTGGATATTCTCTCCCAATTTAGTATGTAAATGATCACAGATTCAGCACAACTTAAGTTTAAAGGGCACTATGAATTACCAACAATAAACATTTTGCAATCAACCTAGGCCCAAACGACATCTTGCATTGCGGATATACGAGCGATAAGACAGCACCTGTCAGTAACGCTGCTATTCAAACAAATGATACTAGAGCTAAAAGAAAATACATCGGAATATTGCTAGATCCAGATTGCACCATTTAGCTTAAAATGTCCAGAATGAACTATTCCCTTTCAACAAAGTTGCAGTGCCAATTTTGCATCTCAAAAAGAGAAAGGTTCAAGCAGTCGGGATCGCTGCGACCAGAGATTACTCGCTTAATGAATAGGTGTCAGGGCATAATCGATATACCAGCTAGCTGGCGAGACTGTATACTGGCCGTGATTCATAAAGGTAGGGGTGACTTAGCCTGGAGAGAACTTTCAAAGAAAAGCTGCATCTATAAACTATTATCGTTGTTCCTGCAGAAGCAACGATAATAGATTTTTTACCCCCCAAAAACAGCATGCATTTAGGCGCTGCAGATCGACACACACAGCTTGCGCAATACTCATCGAAGATCTTAATAAAACAGTAAGCCGTCGCGGGCCGTCAATGTTTGCAATATTTATGAATTCAAATTTTTTTGATACTGTACCTCGCAACAATGCCCTTTGGAAGATCGTTTTCCTAATCAGCAAGCATTGGCCACTATTTCAAAGTTTGCGACAGATACCTCGCTGGAGATAAACATTTCCAAGACAAAAGGAAGTGAGTTTTGCCGTAGAGAACGCCTTGCAACAGCCTACAATCTACCATAAAGATTTATGACCAATTTTCACGACCAGCCAGAATTTGTAAACCATTATTCATATTTAAGCTTGAAACTCATGCTAAGGGGCACCTCGTCCTCTAGACATATAGAGGAAAGGGTCTGTAGGGCGCTAATCGCCATCTACTCACTTAATATACCCGCAACTACTCTCACTGCAAACGGCTTTGAAGTTATTTGACCTGAATATTACCCCCACAGCAGGATACGCGATCGAGTTTATCTGGGATATTTCAGAGCCTTGACGAACTCGACGGCCTGAAGGCAACGGTTAAACGGGTTATGGGTGTTCACCGAAGCAGCCGCAATAGATTGGAGTATCTGGCTGCGGGCACCCCACTTTTCACAGAGGACCTCCAGCGCCGCTGTAATGTGCGGCTCACCCCACGAGTACTAAGAGTATTTACTAAGCTGGGAAGCTAAAAAGCTGTTTCAGGTGGATATGGACATCTTTAAGATGCAAGCTATTATGAGCAACTCATAAAGAAATGCCTAACACAAATTTCACGTGTCATGCAATGCACGGCTTTCAACATGGAAAGTTAGCTTCCACGAGGCAGACGAGCAGTGCACCTCTCGGCACTGTGGAACAACTTGATCAACCTATCATCTATTGTATCAACCTACCAGCATTCCGTCGGATTCATATTGAGCATACACTCGACTTAAATATAAAAAAAAATGTATATATATATATATATATATATATATATAGTCAACATGAAGAAATAGAGACTAGCAGCGACGCTTGCGCTAGGATTGTGGAATCCCAAAAAAATATATGTAATTTCAAAGCGAATTTTTTATATAGGCTTACAATATGAAGTGAGTGTTATGAATACATATCATAAAACAGCACTGTACAATGTTATATTTGCAGCCTTTGCAGCCCTTCTTCTTTTTAATGTCGTTATGATGTCCTTATTACTACTGAATTACTTCAAAGTTATGTCGTTATTACTGCAAAATTTCTTCAAAATAATGTCGTTATTACTACAAAATTACTTCAAAATGATGTCGTTATTACTACAAAATTACTTCAAAATGATGTCGTTATTACTACAAAATTGCTTCAAAAATTACTACTTAGTTGTTACATAATGTGAAAAATGTCGACATTACAAGCCGAATAAAACCGAAATCGTCTCGCCATTCGTCCAGCAGGCAAATTTCGCATATGTCGTGGGAGATTATGCTGCCCTGCCGCATTAGTTGCTGAAGTAGTGTATAAACGCATTTTACAGATTCGGCAGTTCGGTACGATAGCGCCACGGTAGGATTAGCCGAAAAGTGATGATAGACTCTAGGAGCTACAGTCCTCCTTCCTCGTATCCGGCGCCTAGATGATACGCATTAGGTTGTTCGAGCAGATGGTTGGTTGCGCTAATGGCTGACCTGTTTGCGCTCTCATCAGTGCCGCTCACAGAGGGCTTACCTACCTACCTACGGTCGCTTCCAAAGCTTGATCAAATAGACGTTCATTACCAAAGGCCACCAGCGCTCGCTTCGTATCTTCTTTCTGTTTACTCTTCCTCCGCTACCCGCTAGCTTTCCACTAAATCCAACCTGAGCACTTCCTGGTATCCGCGGCTACAGCGGTGGGCAGAAACACCCGAGCGTTCCTGCCTCCTCGGCCGCCGGACGCTCGGACGCTGTAAACCGCTTTTCCTCGATTTTATCTCGTATGTGTTCGATAACCACATACGTATATACATGGTTATCGGAGCCTTAGGTAAGTGGGTAAATAACAATATGACCCAGCCATATATGAATGAAGTTCTTTAATTTTCCAACTTTTTATGGCTTATATGGTGTGCTATCCTAGATCTACTCAACCAAAATGGCAGAACTAAATTTACCTTTTCGCTTAAAACGTTCCTGCGACTTATATATATATAAATATTATGTTTGACTCCCCTATCTGGCTTTGTGGCCGTGCCGTGCTGAAAGTCAGTATGACCTATGTATGACGCAGCTACGCACAGCGTGAGCTTTTCAAAGTGATCTCATTCGTTGTTTCTGCTATTTTCTATCGAAATGGAGCTTATTCGGTGCGAACAGTATTTTAAAAACTTCATGCTACAATTGGTACGCCAAGTTCTATTCCGGCAAGGATGAAACCTATTCTCAAGAGCCTATTACGCTCGAGGAAGACCAATTGCGCGAAACTGTGGAAAAGAATCCTTGAGCAACTACACTTTTTCGTCCATTTCTCGTAAGCAGTGCCCACAGCATACCAGCAGCCCCGACGTTGTCACGGAGGTTTGCTTATGCTTAGCCGACAGAGCAACTTAAATTACCATCTAATTAATACTTCATAATATTGTTATTCCTAGTTAAAACTAGCGTCTAGCTATACACACATTGCATAGAATCTACGGCACCGTTCGCCGTCCCTCACACATGAAGATGCCACAGAAACTGCGCTACATGGGCTAGTCAGTCTATGAGCCACTTAAGTTGTAATCCGTAACGGCAATTAGCACCTCAAATTGATGCCAGTTTTTAACATCGTTCCCGTTGTTATCACTATAGTCTTTTCTTCAGTAAGTCCTGAATGGCACAGCATTTATTATATTGTGCTATTCGGGCAGCCTAATTAACTCGTTTATTTATATAGGCTTAATATTTTTCCACGAAGATATTCAATGGATTGTTTAGCTTTCCTGTTTCTACTTATCTGTCGCTCAATATCGCTCTATATATAGTCAGCGAGTTAACGGCCTTGCCAGAACAATCAATTACAAGTTCAATTATCGGGTGGAGAAACAGTCAATAGCCGTAGGAGAGTGTAGACACAGACAGCGCGGATAAGGGAAACGCGGCAAAGTAAAGAGTCCACAGTGAAACACGGCCGAGATACATAGAGTAAAGGCCCTTTTAGTTGGAGTTAAGCAAGATTGCAGAGACGATGCGACTCTATACGATTAAACGTCTCCTTTTCCACGCTTCACATAACTGCCTAGATTGTTGGGTTAATATATGTATATATATATATATATATATATATATATATATATATATATATATATATATATATATATATATATATATATATTTGCGTCTACCAACATCCCAGACCATCGACAGCCCAGACGTACCCCGAAGGAAATTACGATAATGATTATGATGTTCAAGTGTACTATTATAACCAGACGGACATCTGCGCTTCAGCGAAATTGAAGCACCGAGAAAGGGAGACAGAGAGAAACAAAATAAGTTAACGAGAGCGTGTGATAAAATCACTAGACAGGGAGAAACTTGTCCATGAACGTTAATTTAAAAATGATTGCACCCTACATCTGTCATAAACTGCTGTGTTTAGAATTTTATCATGCTCATACGATAAACGTTGAAATTGAACCACTAACTGAGACATTTTTGTAGCGCGCATAAATTGCAGAGCCTAGATGTCCAAGTTTGCTGTAAACCAATACTTGACAGCGTAGCGAGGAAGATTCATATCTATCACATCACACAAGGTTCATTAAAAATATATATATATATATACATAGGGAACGCTTAGTTACTCGCCAACTACGCAGCGCAGCACCATCACGTTGGTACAAAAATTTAAGACAACGTAAGACATAACAACATATCGATTTTTATGACTTCCCTTAATCTGGCTAATCGCCTTTTCTTAGAGGGTGTTATTCAGATTATGCAGATTTTTTTTAGCCGAACACGTCGGTATGATCGGTTTGTTCATGCATAGGTTCTCCCACAAACGTACATTTTGCACAACTATAAAGGAAAAAAAGGCAGAATAACTACTTTTGTAAATTTCATCCTCACCACTAAGCACGTCGTTTCCGCTACATCTTCCACAGGAAAAAATATTTTCTTTACGGCCATATATATATATATATATATATATATATATATATATATATACGGGGGAGTCAGTTTTACCAATGAGGTGTAGGTATTGCTCAAAGCAGCCACCATGACCTGTTAGCAGTTGCGCGAGTGAGTAGGTGAGCAAGCCGTGTTTGAGGCTGTGCCATTTCTTGGCGCCTTTTTCGACACTGAGCGAGAGCTACTGTCCTGGAAGTTACGACTGAAGAACCCCCTCACATGCCAAGCCCTTGTAGAGGCGCTCCTCAAAGATCATGAAACCTGGATTATCATTAGAAGACTCGCAGAAACTGTCTTCCCGGCGAAATTAACCGCCTCACAAAGTCGAGCAGCCTAAATGGCAAAAAGAGGGGCCAGGTAAAGTAATCTCGAGAAGTCAGTTTTCCGGCCACTCCCGACAAGGGGCAAAGAGGACGACTGGATTTAGTTGGTTTGTGAGTCCCACACTGCCGTGGCTTTAACAACGACGCCCGGTAAGCATCGCGCATTTTACCAGTTACCTCTATATATATATATATATATATATATATATATACGAGGTGTGTTCAAAAAGTATCGCGACTTTTGTGTTTTTTCAAAAATTATTCATTTATTCATGAATATCTATTTTGTCCCCTTCAAAGTAATTCCCATGAGATATTATACACTTGTGCCAACGGTTTTTCCAATCTTCGAAGCACTTCAAAAAACCATTTTTTTTTTTATCTTGTTCAGCTCCTCCTTCGATGCCGTCTTTATCTCGTCAAGCGTAGCGTAACGTCGTCCTTTCATGGGCCTCTTCAGTTTAGGGAACAAGAAAAAGTCACAGGGGGCCAGATCTGGGGAATACGGTGGCTGCGGCATCATTAGTGTGTTGTTTTTGGCCAAAAACTCGCGCACAAGCAACGATGTGTGAGCAGAGGCGTTATCGTGGTGCAAAAGCCAATTTTTGTTCTTCCACAAATCCGGGCGTTTCTGGCGGATTGCTTCGCGCAAATTGCGCATAACTTGCAGGTAATATTCCTTATTGACCGTTCTACCCTGTGGCAAGAACTAATGATGCACCACGCCCCTGCAATCAAAGAAAACTGTCAGCAAAACTTTCACATTCGACCGAACTTGGCGCGCTTTTTTTCGGTCTTGGTTCGTGCGGCGGCTTCCATTGAGATGATTGAGCTTTGGTTTCCACGTCATAACCATAAACCCACGATTCGTCACCAGTTATGACCCTCTGGAGCAAATTTGGGTCGTCGCGGACAGAGTCCAACATCTCATTAGCAATGTTCATGCGATGCTGTTTTTGGTCGCAATTGAGCAATTTTGGTACGAATTTCGCGGCGACCCGTCTCATGCCCAAATCATTGATAAAAATCAAATGGCACGAGCCAATCGATATGTTTAGGTCCTCAGCAACTTCACTAACGGTGATTCGACGATTGGCCAATACCATTTTCTCCACTTCATTAATTTTTTCGTCTGTTGTTGAAGTGCTCGGGCGTCCGGCACGCTCTTCGTCGTTCACATCTTCTCGGCCTTCTGAGAACATTTTGTACCACCGATAAACGTTGCTTCGGTCCAAGGTAGCTTCTCCGTATGCCACAGTCAACATTCGGAATGCATCCGCGCACTTAATTTCGTTTTTCACACAAAATTTGATACAGGTTCTTTAATCCATTTTTTTGAATAGGTAAAAATCGAAGACGATCCAAAACACGTGCAAGCAAAGCAGCTGTCAACAATTAAGTGAGCATTCAAAATGGCCGAGCTTGTCGGCATAAGTGAGAGACATGAGTACCAACATAACGCCACAAAAAATCGAAATTCGAATATACGTAACCCGCGAAAATTCAAAAGTCACGATACTTTTTGAACACACCTCGTATATATATATATATATATATATAAAATGGGCCGTCGTAGCTTATGGACGTGTTTTGTGAGTGCTCCGTGATAAAGGGTGATAGTGGAAGTCTGGCGCCTCTGCGGCAAACGCAACCACTACCACCCGACACATCGGGCCAGCACCGAATTCCAGACTATTCACCTGAGACAGCAACAACTGCTCGGGTGAGAAATTTCCAACTAGTATAGCAGACATCTCTTTGCAATTTGAACGACACCACATGCGGCAATCCGAACGACGTTACGTTGCCACGCACAGCCGCCCCTACCAGTCGAAAAAGCCTGATTGACTATAACTGCGCTATAGAAGTCCCCCTTTGACAAAATAATAGTGCATTTGAATTAAATTGCATTTCTACAAAGGCCCCGCCGAAGCCGGTAATCTGAAAAAGCTTCAGACCTTCAAGCCAATCTTAATCCAGGAGATCAAGATCGTAGCCGAACGCATACGGCCAAGAAAAGCACCGTGCCCAAATGCGGTCACCCCAAAAGCAGCGCGCTTACTTCTAAAGAACCACACAAAGAAATCCAAACGCATGATGGACACGGGGGTTATACTAAGTTATAGAAGACGGCGTGTCTGGATTTTAGCCCGAGACCCGGTAAATCACAAGGGGACCCCTCAATACCGGTCTATATGTATGCTATCCTATCTATCCAAGGCAGCTAAGCACATTTCTATTGGACGACTAGTTACAGAATTAGAAGACAAGAAGGCACTGTCGGAAAGCCAAGATGATGAACAACATGAAGTGTCCCCCTACCCACAACGTATTCAAGCGCCATTCAGAGGTACTAAAAACCAAGCATCTACATACGAAGGCGTTGACTACGCAGTTACAGCCAGGTTCCCCTAAGGGTCTGTACTGGGACAACCCTGTGAAAAAGAACCTATAACGGAGTACTAAGACTACCACATCCCCCGGGAGTTTATTTCATTGCCTACGCAGATGATCTGGAACTGATCGTTACCGCCTGTGACGACACTGAGCGAAAGCTACTGTTCTCCCGGACGATGCCAAGCCCTCGTAGAGGCGCTCCTTAAATATCATGAATGGGACGCCACCGTTACCGACTCAATTTCTCCCTCAATGGTCGGTTTCGGTTCACTTAAAGTGGGTCACGCTGCGACCCTAGCAGAAAAGAACAAGATAAACAAATACGCCGATCTGACAAGAGCCCATAACTTTAGCCCAGTGGCCTTCGAGACCTTGGGCCCACCGGGCTCCCTGACTAAAAGACTACTTACTAAATTATGCGAACGTTTGAAGAAAACTACTGGGAACAAGAGAGAAGCATAATTCTTACGCCAGAGACTTTCCATTGATGTCCAGCGGGGCAACGCAATCTCAATTTTGGGATCGCATGGCGAATGGTGCAGACCAGGGCTGTTCTAGGCTGAAAATTGACACCTTTACTTACGCAATATTGTAATATGAATTGACAAAAAAATGATGAGAAGACATGTAAAAATATCATGAATCCTGGATGGTAAGAAGTTTCGCAGAAACTGCCTCCGAGGCAAAACTAACCGACGCAAAATGTTGAGCAACCTAAATGGCAAGAAGAATAGTCACGTGAAGTAATCTCGAGAAGACTGTACTGTGGTTACCTCCGACGAGGGGTAAAGAGGACGACAGAATTCTAGTAGGTTCGTAAATCCCACACTGCCGTTGCTTTAACAACGATGCCCGATGTGGATCACGCATTTTATTAGTAACCTCTATAAAAAATATATTATATACAGGTAGTTCAATAAGTTCTTAGAATGAAAACCGAGAATTTTCCAAATCATGTTTTAAAATTTTTCTTATTCGATATACTCCCCGAGAAGCTCAATACACTTTTCCCACCGAGATTTCAGAGCTTTCATACCTCTTGAGTAGAATTCCGCGTCGTTAGACTGAAAATAGGCATTGACAGCAGCCTTAACCTCTTCATTGCTGGAAAAACGCTTTCCACCGAGACTATTCTTCAAATGTCCGAAGAGGAAATAATCAGAGGGGGCCAGGTCTGGAGAATAGGAGGGTTGTTCAATAAGTTCGAACCTCAGTTGGGCCAGTTTTGCCGATGCTTGCCGGGACTTGTGTGCAGGAGCATTGCCCTGGTGAAACGGGACAACCTTCTTCTGCAAAGCGGGCCGTTTCACGATGAGTTCTTGCTAACGGCAGTCCAACAGTCTTGCATAATATTCTCCTGTGATCGTTTTACAGCTCTCAAGGTAGTCGACCAGCATTATTCTACGTTGGTCTTAAAAAACTGTAGCCATCACCTTTCCGGTCAATGCCGTTGTCCGCACCCTCTTCGGAGGTCCTTCATCAGGTGCACACCATTGGCAAGATGCTTCTTGGGTCTCGGGAGTGTAGTGATGAACCCGGCTTTCATCGACGGTCATGAATCTGCACCAAAAATCCGACAGATTGTTCGACATCTTGGCCAAATTTCGCTGTAAAGCCAAAACAGGCGCGTCTTTTTGGCCTTGGTTGAGCAAATGCGGCAGCCATTTTGCTCTAAGCTCTTTCATCTTCAAGTTTTCGTGTAGGATAAAATGCACACTGCCTAAACTAATCCCTAATGCCTCCGCTATTTCCTTAATGTTCATTCGCTTATCTGTGCCAAGAATTTTTGCACTTTCTCTCTACGTTTTCCTCATCAGTTGCCGTTTTTTGGCCTCCTGGACGTAGTTCATCCTCGGTGCTCCTGCGACCTCTTTTAAACACTTAATCCAGTTGGAAACAGTGGTAAAACATGGCGCAGAGTCACTGTACGTCTCGTCTAACTCAATTTTACTTGGGTCGCATTCCAACCTTTGAAATAAAAATGCTTGATAACCACTCGAAACTCTTTTTTTCTCCATTTTTAAAATCACGCCGATACGTTGCACGGGAAAAGCTATCAAACGAAATCGCAACGGCAATCACCATAATATATTGAGTGCTAGCAGTCGAAAAGTTGCAGTTCCTATTAGCGGTGAAAGCGTGCCAAAATTCGAATTCTAAAAAAGCTCATTCTAAGAACTTATTGAACTACCTGTATATATATACACTTATCTTGTCTTCAATATTTCGTTATGGCACATTGCATTGCACGCGGGCGTTCACTTCTTACTAATTAGAAACTGGCTGGTCTTGGTTTTAAGTTGGTCTTCTTTGTTTCCTCTGGACCCGGAAACTTTTTAAAACAACCTGGCACCGAAATGGCTTCCACTTTCTATCTGACGTACAGCTTTTGGATGGCATGCGTTTGCAAGACGACCAAATAAGCGGCAAGATTCAACACAGTTTTCAATCACCATGCATCATTGGCCTGATTGGTAGCGTCACTCCGACTCTCTGTGCACCACTTTCCCAATTGTAGTAGGAAATGTTACGAACCGCTTATTCGATTACATTTATTTCACTCAATTTAATATTATATATATATATATATATATATATATATATATATATATATATATATATATATATATATATATATACTCTATATTTATTCATTATAATTAATCACCAGCGGTAAGAACATGACCCTGCGAACGTTTGCACATTTAATCACTCAATTTACTTATATTATACACTTTATAAGATTTTCCTCATAATCCTTCATCTTTTCCACGCCTTCGGCGAGAGAAGTAGTGCAACGATTGATACTTTCGTTATGTGCATTCCACTGCATGGTACTTGGCATACATCCCCAATTGCCAGCACCAAATAGATGCCTCTACTCAAATGCCCGTCCACTCGTCAAGATTAAGATTATATTTCACACTATCTCACACTATATTGAGTAACTTGCTATTATAATGATAAACAAAATAGGCAATGCTACTAGGGGTTTTACTAACGTTAGTAACGAAAATGTCATCAGACGTGACACACTTATCGATGCATTTACTTCAAGCATTGGAATTACTGATAATCCGTAACCTGAAAGCCACCTTGATTCCGTCAGACCATACTGCTGTGAGTTTTCAAAAGTGTATTAGTTACAACCTTGAAAAATATGACCATAACAGTATTTAATTTTATTTAGTTTGCATACCATGAAGGACGGCCGTTTTCTAGATGTGACAGTGATTGTGTGAAGTACTGCATATTTATTGACCATGCTCACTTGCTAACTGAATAGTAGTGAAAAATAATATACATAAGAAAAGCAAAGGGAGCAAAACATTTTAGTTACAGAAGCCTATATATATATATATATATATATATATATATATATATATATATATATATATATATATATAAATTAGCCGAGCAAACCATAGGAATCTACACATTTGTTTATGCTTCATCCTACTGCAATAAATCAACCTCCATCTGACATACACCTTCAGAAATCTTTGCCAGCCCCGGCTTGTGCGGCAAAGCCAAGCTGGTGGGGACCCGTTGCCTAGCAAACCCTCCCTTTGGTTCGATTACAGAGAGTTTTTGCGGCTAGCCTGCGCAAGGTGGAGGAGCAAGCAATGGCCTCACTGACCCGTCTTTCTTCTGTAAGGCAAAAAGTATAGCCCCAAAAATTATAGACCGCAGTTGAGGTGGAGGGGCGCCCCACAGGAGTAGGTCTACGATTTTGGTTAGTGCGCCCGCCAGCCGACCGGCTCTGTCATCCAATGTCGGGGATAGTAGGTCTATCAGCAGTCATAGTCAGATAACGTCAAGACCCCCGGCGGAACTTCAGACGAAACTCTTGACTTCGGCTATATTTTTTTCCCCGACGTGGTGCATGGAAGCAGAAGCCCGGGGGGGGGGGGGGGGGGGGCTGACCAGTCTTGGTCTGGCGAAGTCGAGGGGTGCTTATCGCAAAGGGCTGTCAAGTGACCTGTGTGAAATTCCGTAAACGACGTTGATGTACGTTGGTTGCCCCTTTGGATGTGGCTGTGGTATGTCTGATTTGGGTATATATATCTAGACTGTCAAGAAAATTGATTGTAAAATTACGCATATATAGTAAAATGACTGGGTGTATTCATTCACGTGCCTTTATCATATTAATCCGCGAGTGAATGATGCAAGCGTGGAAATTAATATTAAAACGATTGTTGTTAAAATGGTCTATTAGTAATAGCTTTATCGTTTTGTTATCGTTATTTGCTTTTCTTCTTTTAATTTGTATTACTACCGTCAGAATCAGTCTTTTGATAAGTGTTTTAGTTGCTGATGTGGCCATGTGAGTTGCAGTGCGCGTTCCGCACATTGGCCCGTGTCCTCATCGGCGCGACTTCCAATATCGGTCTATCTATTTTTTTTCTTAGTTACAGGCTTTTTAATAAATCTTCCTTCCCGTCGCTGCCACAGTCGCGTTCGTGCTAGAGGAGAGATTAGGCTAAACGCGGAGCGATTGACTAAAAACGGCCGGTTGGCTGAATGCTAAGGGGGAATCGTTGGCAATGATGTTAATGTGAACCCAAACTAATTATAGTCAGCTTACCAGGGCATCACAGCCAACACATGCTATACAGGCATCCAGAACATATATATATATATATATATAGAACGAGAGGCAGGCTGCCAGTATTGTACCCGCTGAAACACAAGTGTATCGGAAAACGGCGTTGTAGGCGATAGAGCTTTGTTCTTTATCGCAGATGCGACTGAATGTCGACCGAGTGAGTTAGGCACAATACGGCAGTACATAGAGACTACCTTACATCCAGCTTTCCTTGGCGAACAACATTTTTTGGAAGGGTATGTTAGCTGTCGGTACAAGCGACGGTGTTTCCAATAAAAGTCTGTCATATATGAGTGTTCTCGGGAGAAGATGAGCGCTTGAATAACATATCCTCTCACACGATAGCAATATGAGTCGAGCCATTCGGGTGACCGACTTCCCTCAGTGTACTCCTATATGTAGACGAGCGCACCGCTTGGCGATATTCCCAGCAGGTGATTGGGATGCCAAGCGCAAAGATCCATGCGTAACTTATTTACGTCGATGATTTACCGAGCCCCTGGCGCCTCGCCGTACTAATATAGTCACGGTCCTTCTTTTACTTTAACTGTTAAATAAACTCGTACATGTTTTTTGAATCCAGTAATTACAAGGCCGATCACTTGTCCGCCATATTCGGTGTTTCCATCAAGACCTGAGTAAGCAAATATATAAATTGTGGAGGACCCACCCCTCTGTGGATTATCGCTAGCTATCCACCGCCATCGGAGTAAAACGATGGCGCCGACGGAGTAGTACATATCCATAATCCATACACATCAAGCGCTTGGCGAACGCCAATTGTCCGGGAAGACGCAGCGTACCAAGCCTACAATTCAAGTCTCCCGCCAAAAGAGCTAGTACACCAGTTGGAATAATCACAACGGCGCCACCAATATTTTCTAAGATATCTTCAACGGAGTGCCGGCTGCCACTACAGTACATCTTAATAGAAGTAATTGGGAGATGCTGAGGACGATGGTGTTGTCTTCGGCCAGTAGGATTCTTGCTTGTTTGAGTCGGACGGCAACCAGCAAAGAGACTCCTCCAATTGGCCGGCCGTGCGAGGGCCGTGAAGCTGAGGCAGTAGTACGAATATTATCCATTAACACCGAAACGCTCAGTAGTGAACGTCTACGTTAAAAGAACAATATCGTGAGGTCGCTGCGAGGTCGCTGTTTGCAATGACCGGAAAACACCGTTCGTATTCCCTCACAATTTCCACTGGCACACTCTTATTTGAGCGGTCGGCCTCTGGATCGATTTGACCAATAGTTGTGGCTGTTGGATTGGTCAAGTCGTCCTGCGAATGTTGTTATGGGGTGTTCTTCTTTGTCCCGGTTGCCGCCTCCAACGCCTTGATCGCTTCCTCGAACGATTTGCATAGACAGATTAAGTCTGGCGGGAACGGAGCCAACGTAACTGTTAAGGGTACTTTCCGCTCGACTTGGTGCTGCCTTTCTTCCTGACCGGGATAACCTCTGGCTTCTTGTCTGCTTTTTTGGTGACGAAAATCCAAAAAAGCAGCCACGTTGCGAGCTGCAATACGGGCAACAGTACCTGCTGCTTCGTCATCGTATGTCGTGGTTGTCTTAAAAGCATTGGCTTTTGGGCCTTGGTAAGAGCCTGATATATGATCAAGCTTCCATCGAGAGACAGAGCACTTTGAGAGCCTTGTTGGTTGCCTTGCACTCTTTATGTAGCACCGGGATTGAATAAACCGTCTTGCCTGGCTCCCCGGCATATTGGTCCAGCCACGAAGCAAAGTCCCGCTATCCCAGAAGAAGTTCGTCCTTTCTAAAGTCCAAGCAGTCATCCGGTCGTCCTGGATAGAACAAAACCCCAAACATAGTATCAGGAGCTTCTTCAATATTTTTCTTGGCCTCATGTATCATTTATAACCTTGCTTTGTGATGCAAATTTATCACTGTGAGCTGTTGGCTATTAGCCAGTTGCATGCGCAATGGACTTTGAAGCGTCTTCACTGAAGGCCCAGCCGCGCTCACATTTGCGGCGGGCGTCGTCTGCATCTCGACCTGAGACCGCGGCCTGTCGTGCACTCTCCTGCGCAATTCATGGATACATGTGTCAGGGCTTGCCCGGTGGCCTTATCTGTAAAAATCGTCGTTTGTTGCATTTGCCATTTTAACCGCCGTTGATTGTTGCTGTATCAAAGCTATGCATGTTTTCGTTTTTTTTAAAATAAAATAACAACTCTGGGGATTTGAACACGCCATCTTAAACACGGTAGTCCTGTGCAACCTCTGTAAAACTGACCCGCTACTCCGTCCATGGGTTCCACCACAAACTGTGCCATCGCACTGGGTTCCATAACTCTTCCGATGAGGGTTGCTGCACATTTGCGGCCTCGTCTGAACCAAATATCATCATGAAACAAACATGTCGGTCAGCGCCAGCTATCTGGGCGTTACGTTGCTAACACTTTCCGAAGATGCATATACAACATATTATATATATATAT
>QVRM01003064.1:0-50716 GCA_003439945.1 Dermanyssus gallinae
TCAGCAAGCCCAACGTCCGGTGGGCGGGGGAAACAAGCTCTCGAACACCGACAAAATGACTGATCCTGAAACGTCGCAGCAAGCTCCGTATTCCCGGACAAGGTAGCGGCTTTGGTTTTACTTAGATTGATGAGGCGAACGTTAGACGTTTGATTCCTGCTACTGCAGCCCTAATGATCCACTTGACGACCTAAATAGGCTTTTGGATGACTTGTCTTTGACGTCCCACTTCTAGTTATAACTGGTAATTTTAGCGGCCAGCGCGGGTCCATGAGCAGGTCGAAGTGAGAGACTCCCTCCTCATGGCCTCAAAGTAGTGCCACACAATTCCGAACCTTGAACAAGGGTGCGGAGGAGGACGGGTTTTAGTGGGCGAGGGTCCCACACTAAGAGCTGACGGTTATGCATGTGCATAATGCAGTTCCCGAGACCTCCGAGAAAAAACATACAAAAATAATTACTCGAACGGGACTAGAAGTCCCCGACTAATTGGAGGCCGAGGTCTTCGTCGCTTTTAATGCGGATGCGCCCACCTTCTATTCGACCGGGCGCACATCGAAAGCATTGATCTGATCATTCCGCGCCGGGCCGGGGACTACAATATTTTAAACTGAAAAATGCTACAGGTCAAATCATCTTTTAGAGTCCACCTTATTATCGAGTTTTACATGATCACCACTATGACGACAAATTCACCAACGCCGCATCCGCCCATCAAACGTCAGGGAGCCGAACGACTCCAGAGATCCCTCAGAACTCTTATAGAAGACCCGCCCCGACTACAGTGGCAGAGTTTCAGGGGCTCCTTGTAACGGCCTACAAGGCCTCTCTGAGTCGTAGTACACACCGGGACGCTGCGGCACACAAAATCACTGGTGAAGGGACGCGCTTAGACAGCTAAGGTAGAAAAACGCGGCGGCTTTGCACTGGTGCCAGGCAATATACGCACGAGGGAGATACTACCCGATACCACGAAGCTGAGTACAAGAGGCTGCAGGCCCTCCTGCGCAAGGAAATTTCCAGAAGCAAACACCGCTACTAAAAGGCTTTTTTTCTAAGTGCTGGAGGACGACCCCTGGGGCTGGGGCCGCTTATACAAGATAGTTGAAATGCTACTCCCCTTGGGCGCAGTATAGTGATAATGCCCGAAGAGGCGCGGAAAGCAATCCTCCTACCTACAGGTTCTAGAAGAGGGCGATGGGGCCTTACAAGGTACAGAATGCTGCGGCATGCCTTAAACAGGGAAAGGCGCCGAGCCAGGACGATATCTTAGTGTCCGCTTTCAGGACGCTGATAAAAGAGTTCTCAGAAGCAGTGGCGTCAGCGGCGACCGGGTATGCTTCGCTCAAGCTTGTTTTCTGGTGCATGGAGGGCCGCAGGCCTTGTTTCTATACCCAAGTGCCTCAGCTCATTCCGCCTCGTCTGTCTACTCATGTCTACATGGCCAAAGCATTTAAGTTCATCGTGGAGGCACGTCTCCGCTTTTTTACCGAGGGAACGACTTGCTGTCGAAAGCCCAACACGGGTTTCGTAAGGACCAGTCAATTATAAACGCCACACGGCAAATCGAGACGCAGGCCGAGCTCCTCCTTAAGTCTCCGTTAAGAAGACGTGACATTTACCCCGCCAGCCTGCTTGACGTCCGGAACGCTTTTAACAGCCTACCGTAGAGTCATCCTGGAGACTCTTCACAGGAATAACGCTCCCTTTCATCCACTCCGAATCGTATTAAACTGCCTGATGGACAGAAATATAGTGTCTCACGGAATCAATTTTAACGTGACTCTATACTTGGCCCTCTGCTCTAAAACATAACATACGACGACGTGCTGTGTCTAAGGAACCTTTTCCCCTGGGTCGACCTCCTAGCCTATGCCGACGACCTTGTCCTGACCGTCCAGGCCCAAGCCCCGGGTCTGTTACAGAGTCGTGCAAATGAAGCACTTGTCGATATCGCCCACTGGATGCAGGTGACGCGTTTCACTCTCGCTTTCACTATAAGCAAGGCCATACTTTTGGCGGGAGGGAAAAGCTACCCTGCCCTACACTTCCATATAGAAGACTAGAAGATAAATAGGAGAAATAGACAGGGGTCTCCGCGGCGCTAAACACTTGCAGCGGGTGACAGAGAAGGCAATAAAAACAGCAAACACTTATAAAGCCCACGGTCGAGTCAGTTGCCCGGTTGTTCGTAGCTCCGGCCTGGCCCACCGGCCCACAGCAGGAACCGCCTCTGTCGTGCTCAGAGGATCAAAACCCTCAAGGCAATTGCGGCGTACTAAACGGCTAGCGCAGCGGCGGCTCTTTTTCTTGCTAAGACGGTCCTCTGAGCCCAGCGCGGCCCCCATAGGTAGTGACGCTGGGCTAAGAGGACCGTTTCAGCAAACTCAAAGGACCCAGGAAAAATTTAGGGCCAATCACTTACGGCGCCCACCTCCCCGCGACTCCCGGGGAACACATCCGCCAGGAGTAGTAAATTTGTCCCCCTGACTGTTTGATGAGATGCGCAAGCAGTTCCCAGTCAGAGGGGTTTCCCCGTCGTGGTGACCGTGTGCAACTGCATTTTCCAGTTAGTCCTCCAAAATATAAAAAAAATCCCACGGCATTTAGCCCGCGATAACTAACCCGGTAGGGGCACTTGTCGATATCGCCCACTGGATGCAGGTGACACGTTTCACTCTCGCTTTCACTATAAGCAAGGCCATACTTTTGGCGGGAGGGAGAAGCTACCCTGCCCTACACTTCCATATAGAAGACTAGAAGATATATAGGAGACCTAGACAGGGGTCTCCGCGGCGCTGAACACTTGCGGCGGGTGACAGAGAAAGCAATAACACAGCCAACACTTATAAAGCCCACGGTCGAGTCAGTTGCCCGGTTGTTCGTAGCTCCGGCCTGGCCCACCGGCTCACACCAGGAACCGCCTCTGTCGTGCCCAGAGGATCAAAACCCTCGAGGCAATTGCGGCGTACTAAACGGCTAGCGCAGCGGCGGCTCTTTTTCTTGCTGAGGCAGTTCTCTGAGCCCAGCGCGGCCCCCATAGGTAGTGACGCTGGGCTAAGAGGACCGTTTCAGCAAACTCAAAGGACCCAGGAAAAATTTAGGGCCGATCCCTTACGGCGCCCCCCTCCCGCGGCTCCCGGGGAACACATCCGCCAGGAGTAGTAAATTTGTCCCCCTGACTGTTTGATGAGATGCGCAAGCAGTTCCCAGTCAGAGGGGTTTCCCCGCCGTGGTGGCCGTGTGTGCAACTGCATTCTCCAGTTAGTCCTCCAAAATATAAAAAAATCCCACGGCATTTAGCCCGCGATAACTAACCCGGTAAGGGTTCTTACCATTCATGCTCGTATTAGGATCTGCGTTTTCGTCTGCTACAGTACTGTTCATTTGTAGGATATATAAGCTGCATCTACAAGATATTATTGAGACGCCTGGCGCTGAGTTAGTTTCACTTCTTCACGAGAAATCATCCAAAGGAGCAGCTTGGGTTTTGTGCAGGACGTGTGACGTATGACCGGTATCTATATAACTGTATGACTGGTATCTATACTAAAGTACTACTCAGTTATCTGCCGTGCGCTATCCATATTTATCACGTCTGTCTTCGTATAGCTTTCCATGACTTTGCGGTACACAGTGGGCGGTGCTTTTGTAGAACTTTAACGAGTCGAGCGTCAATATACTCCCAGTTATCCCCTTAACCAAGGTATCACCCTACCGCAGTTGGAAATGATGCTGGAAAATTCAACACTTGCGCATTGTTGCGGCCTGTGGTTGGCTATGTGCATCTCATGCTTCTTGTTTAAAATACCGGTATCGTCGGCGGCAAAACATGACCTCAGAAGCTGCGGGAAGCACTCACGCCTTGTCGCTCCCAAAGAATTTACTCCAAAGCACATGGTTAGTCCCCATAATCTTTTCTGGAAAGGCTCTATTATTGGACGCAACCGCGTAGGATACGCTGGCGCCATCTCACACCAGTCGAACTTCGAGATCAGCAAAAGCGGTCACCGCTTTGACAGATGAACGGTTAAATTAGAGGCAACTTTTTAGTACAGTGAACCTGCTGTAGAAACATTGGGTTATGGGTGACTCAATATTAACACTCTTAGGAGAAAATTGGAAAAGACAGCAAGTGAGAATGATGAAAAGAGAGCAGAATCTTTTACTGCGATTAGTATCAGTTGTAGTTTAACACCGGATTATCGGGCTCGGTGCTATCATGTGGTGGTTTACCAGGGTTAGCCTGATTGTGTAATAAATAATTTATTTTGTATTAATACAAAATAATTAACAAAGCTGTAGCGTTACGGTTGAGTAGAAACCCTCCATTCGTGCTCCTTTATATATGCCCTAACAGTTTTTTGATATGCCCTCTGTAGTCAAACTGGTCCTGCTTACGTCGGACTTGCAGTAATAAAGGTATACAACTAGCAGGCTCAAGAAGGCCACAGGCGTAATCAATAAGACGATGATGTATCAGCACTAAATAGTGGCGTGCAGGTTGTATATCTTACCACAAATGGTCATAATATAAAATACCAATCGTGTTTACTTTATATTTATGGTCGCATTGCAAATCCATTTTTAGGGAGTAAAAAATAAGCAAAAACGACTTAAGTTGTAAATAAAAGGATTAAACTGCGCAGCAATGGCAGCACATGGTAAGAAACTTGAAACACCCACGCGTGTACGTTCCAAGAAACTGGTAATCACAAAGGATATCTGTGATTATCAGTTTGTTTATCAGCTAGTGCCTGTGTGGGCAACACACTGTTGGTCCGTCAAAAGTACCAAATGAAAACAAAAGTAAAAGTACAAATTGCATAATAATGTTTGCTCTTAATCACAAGAACGCATGGCAAAACTCACCGCATGAATGTCAATATAGGAAGTATGCTTTTTCGCATCGGGTTGTAATCCACTGACGACATGTCGCAGCGAAGGATCTCCATTAAGAAAATGAGGCTGACTCAATATAACTGGTACAGTGAGCAAGTTTTCTAAATAGGTGTCGTACAGTATTCCGCAGGCTTGCGTCGAACGTCCCCTTAATGTGCGTTGGATTCGGGCAAAGCACCTATAAGGTGATCAGGTGCAGTCACTGTAGTAAGCGAGTCAATTTTCACTTTTTAAAAAGACCCTGAGTATGAAAAGGCACTAATTCAAATCTACCTAGGATCTATCTTATCCATATGGTTAGAGAAAAAACGTGCGTACTTATCGAGTTCGGGGTCTCCGGTCTCATTGAACAAGTCGCTGCCTCCTCGGAAGCGAGCGATTGGTTCATCCGTAAGCACGAACCGTTTTTCAAAATGCAGAGCCCAAGGCTTATAAAGTTGCTTACGATATATCTTAATGTCCCTCGGTGGCGTTTCAAACGCTGGGAAAAAATCGCCATCTGTTGAAAAATAATATAAAAGAAGCAACGCTTAAGGTTATGTATACTCGCTTACTAATGTGTACAGTCATTATGAAACTGTGTACTGGACGTAGTACCACTAGCGCACGCATGACTGTACAAAGTAGATTATGAAGTAAATTAACTGTAATTTCAAATTTTGCATTTATTAGTTGCCGCTTTTACGTGATTTTAATATATTGATTGACATTTGCAATTGTTGCACTATCAAGGCATCGTTAGAATATTTAGTTAACTAACTATTTGGGCATGAGTATGTGCTCGTAGATAACTTACCTGTACCCTCTATTTTGTTACAACGTTTTCCATATCCTTTAAGAGTCCTAAAAAATAAACAATATCAGCAGTGCTTCATTTATACTCTTTACCAGGTTAGACTGTTTTATATATCAAATTTCAAAACGAATGAATATAACAATTATGGTTTGCTTATATTTTGGGCTGCTTAGGCCAGTGGAACTAAACAGCCACACCTGCATTATGCGAGACCTCGCAATGTCTTTAAATACGCTAAATTACGCGTTTCGATAGTGATACTTATTTCAGGATATATTACTTAGGATGGTGATCTAGGACTACTTACTTCCAATTAGCGCGCTGTATAATGTGGTTGACCCCTTTTTGCATCGGTATACACCAGCACATAGTCGTAATACGATGTGTCGTTGTATCCTGTGAAAAATGCGTACCTGCCGAAATGATCTGGCAAAGCTACATTAGGGTTTTCGGCCACAGCTTTATCGGTATATCTAAAGCAATGAAACAAAAGGAACACGCATTATTAGCCTGGCAAATCTTACTTAATTTAACTTATAATTGTTGCTTATCGACAAATAGTGTTATCAAACTATATATATATATATATATATATATATTTATTTATACCATGCAAGCATGTGCAATAAATCCGTTCCAACCAAAGTTCCGTGGGCACGGCGTAAGCAGGCTCCGTGCAATTTCGACGTTTTTTGGCCGTCCTTGGTCTGTCTGAGCCTCTACTTTGGTGTGGTGGGAAACTTCTGTGCCCCCGATGTGTGTATCCTGTGGTACTTCGTTTCAATCGTTTGCGCCATGTTGAAGTTGGGACTTGCTGTATTGCTGGACTTTGCAGTATCGACACGAAGTGGTGCGGTTCGATCATCCTTGTTTGAGCGTGATTCTTACTCGTGCGACAGCTGTGAAATACTATGCCTTACCAATGTCGCTGTAACGTGCGGTGGTAGCTTGGCTCCGTGCCCCAAAGACGGCGGATTGTGAGTGCACGTAGCATTTGTCGTGTGCCGCCACGTCGACTGTGGTGTGTCTAAAGCATGATAATTAACAAAACTTTAATGGAGCAAAGGAGGAAAGCAGGGTCGATCGGGTTCGCCGACCGGATGTGCTTCTAGTGGCACAAACGTTGCTGATCAATCAGATAACTCAACGAGTACCTGGAATTCGGTCGTCAATAAACACGCATAGATAAGGCACGAGGCCAAATTCAGGCTATACGGGAGGCCGTAATCAAGTGATCTAAGGGACTTTTTGAGTCGTCATTGCACGCCGATCGGAGAGCCTGGTAAACGGGGAGTCGACTATCTCGAAAGTACCTTTTACGGAGAAACTATTGTGTCTTGTAGCGAGTTGGCCAAGCTTATTTCGCTCAGCCGAACCTGAATCCAAGGCTGGTTTATTAACATGTGGTTTAATACTGCAGATGAAGCAAAGGAGGCAGTAAAAATTTAGTCAGTCTTGGGCACTCAGGTTATGGCCAACGCTCACTATTGGCCTGGTACTGGGCAAAAATTAGTGGTGTCGATCGCGTATTTGTTGACGAGGACATTCTAGAAGCTTTTCAAGGCGCCGGCGTTGTCTCGGCCAAAATGGAGAAGACCAAGCGAAGAAATGGTGATGTACTATCTAGAATTCCCACGGACAGAGTGCTTCTTCACTTTAATAAGATACCACCCGCTAAGGTCTTTCTGGCCTTCCGCTCGTATGAGGTAGTGAAGTCAGCTGGTACCCCACTCTCTTGCTACCGCTGTCTGAGGTTTGGACATATGGTGGCGCAATGAGCCTGCTTGTCGGCACTGTGGGCAGAAATGGCATCTTGCCGTCAACTGTAAGAATGAAGCCAAGTGCGTTCATTGTAAAGGACCACACTCGTCCCGCTCATCGAGAAACGTAAAGTATTGATGGAATCTTGATTACTACATCAAGTGACGGTGGTATCTCCAACAGCCGTCTCAGTCAAGGTGGTCGAATCTGTGCCACTGGAGGCAACAGGTCCTGTTACAGAAAGTCCGCCAGATGACTCCTACTTGGTTCATCTTGCCAAGTTGGAGTCATCTTGCTTGGCATTGCTAATCTTATGATTCGGAAAGGCTCCAAATGGCCAAAAGAGTCCAAATAATTTTCGTTGCCTCTGATGCGGACCTCTGATGTTGAGAGCGCAATAATGAACTTGAATGCTAGCTGGCCCTGTGGAATTATCTGTATTCCGGCTAAATGGTTAAAGTAAGCCTCCTCTGTTATTGCAGCTCCTTTGGTAAGAGTAATTAACCTATATTTTCAATGCTTTCTTAGATCTCTGAGATCTACTAACGTAATCCCATCCTACAAGGGTAAAGGGGATAGGCGTATTGCGTCTATCTACGGCCCTATCTCAGTTGTTGACTATATCTCAAAGATCTTTGAAAAGTTAGTATTACTGAGTCTAACTCGTTATTTGACGGTGATTAACTTTCTGTGTTCGGCCGTGTTCGGGCGTGTTCCTGGACGTGGCGTCTGCTTCCAATTGCCTTGACCATAGGTTGTTTACCCAGATGTTGACCCACTTGGGCTGCACGTTCTCTTCAGTAAGCTGATTTAGATCTTATCTTGAGGATAAATCTTAGTCTGTAAAGATTGGACCAATTCAATCTACTTGGCAACTCGTTGGTTTGGGGATTTTGCAGGGTCTGTTCTTTTTGTTTTTTATATTACTAAAATTCATACTCTTGAGAATCAAACACGATAACCTGGGAAAGGCGATAGCTTTTGCTGACAACGCAATAATCTTTTTTTCGGCTCGACCCGGCTAACGTTTCTAGTGGCAATAACACATCACTTGAGGTCGTTGAAAGAGTTGTTGAAGTTTTCAATGAATTCGGAATGTGGATACAAACAAAGCCAATATCTTAGTGTTTTTTAGGTATTGGCAGGCGTTGCGACGTAAAGAGCTGCGGAGTTGGTAATTGATTCATGATTTAGGGGAGCTACCATACAGAAGGTAGGCAATACTGTTGTGTTGAGCGTAATTTTTTGCTACAATGCCGTATCACACCGAGGAACTAAATCACCGGTTTACTGGGTACGCACCTGTATATATATATACAGGTGGTGCACATCACACACCACGTGACTGTGCAAGTTCACTATAAATTATAAAATGTCATCTTTTTGCCTGAAAACTTAAGAATTTGCAATGCAGTTTTGCAAATAAACAACATTATGAACATGAATCTGAGTAATGAATGGGAGAGCGGGGTGTGGCCGAAATAGCTAGGGCGTGTACATCCCTTGCATCTGGTGTTCCATTGCAGGTTAGATCAGGGAACTTTATTTCAACGCGTGTTTACAAGGTTCTTTGTACACAGGGCTTCACGCGTAGAGCAAGTGGCTTTTTCGGCACTAGAATAGGGTGGAGTTTTTTTCTAAGTAGTCTGGAAGCCTTTAAGGTTTGTGTACTCAACGGTAAGTTGTTCAATACCAAGTGTGCTTTCGTAGCATATTTCTAGCAGAAGTGTCGCCAATGCGTTTCTTGGCAAGCCTAACATGCGCTTTACGAAGTAAGAGATTATCTTATCTATGTTTTCATGACCTGGTACTGTAAAATACGGGACAATTGTGCATCGGTGACTCAAACCCAGAACTAACCATTTTCAAATTGGTTTATTGTGAATTGCAGTTTAGACAATGTGAATAACGGAGTGAAGTTCAATTGCGAACCATTAGGACAAAAACGTGGTTTGAATAAGACTATAGTGCATGACAGTTTCCCATTTTGTTTTTATGTTTAAACATAATTTGTTTGATCTTTAGTCGTTAACCTATTTTAGCTTTTCTACGAAAAATTGGCGGCGAGCTACGTTTACAAATTCACCTTATTACATGGCGTAAATAAAATTTAGCCAATCTGCTGGACTACAGCAGCAAGTACTAAAAATTTCGTTGGTGCTTGATACATTATACTTTGTTTCCACAGATTCTATCTACCTCGCATTATTTTTATTTTTTAAACGCCATGGGCTTTTATAACGTCTGTTCAGAAAGCAGTTTACAATAGCCGTTGATCCCGCGCGGCTTGACGGCCAACTCCAGATGAGCGACGACATAGCCTGACATAAACATTTATTGAGGAGTATGTAATAAGTTGTCCCGTCGTCCGGTCACTAGATGAAAGGAGGAGAGTGACGCACATTATTCCGAAAAGGTGAGCAAAATAACTAGCAGTCCCGGGCCGCGTTATTGGCACAGGCTAACGGCATAAAAGCGTCCCTTCACCTTGTATTTAAAACAGGTAAGTGGTACAAGACGGTAAATACTTGTCACCAAAATGCAACCAGCAAAATCAAATTAACGACTCAGCAACTACGACAAACAGATTTTAGAGAAAATGGTCGGACAATCTAGAAGACAAGCAGCTTACAGTAGTATTCTAAACTGCCAAAAAGCAGGTTATTGTTTTACCTGTTTGTGGCATTCCAACTTTCTGAACATAGCAGGATCGACCATATAAAATAGAAAATCAACGTATAGTTCCGAAATAGAACGTTACCAGAGTTATTACCCATAACAGACTAGCCAAAGCAGGTTTGAGATCACCAATAACTAATTGAAGTTAATTTTGTTGAATCTGGTTAGTCATTATCATATCTTCACGTGCTGCAGGAAATCCAACGCGACGACAACGAGAGCATATTTATTGCTGGCTTATATCAAGCGTCGAGAGGAGCCTTGTTATCGTACGAACAATAAAGAAACAGAAACTTACCCGCTAAAAAAATATTCGTCGACAGTGGTGGTTATGAAGAGTGTCTCCTTAACGAGAGAAAGGCCGAATGCGAAGTATGCCGTCTGGTTGAAAATAAGCCATGGCGGCGTAGTTTGCGGTTACAATTCTATCATGTATGCTTCCGTTCGACATACTCGGCTCGAAAAAGTACATTTGCTCGTCAAAATACCCAATAGTATTATTTCCATAGTTATCTAAATCTTTGTGGCGTTTAATCCTAGAAAAAACCAAAACCGAAACAAATCCAGATCCGCAATGTTAACCTATATAGATTAAACTGCATCATCATCACAGCTTGAATAAACAGAACAATAGTACATCGAGGTATGCAGCACGTCTTCTTAATAAATAATAAGTGCAACTAAATTCTGCTCAGTGGAGATGTATGTTGTATTCAGCCTCTATGACCAGTTCTGATAAAGTGGCAATTCAACAGTACTATGCAGCAAACTACACAAATCTGTCTATGTGTAAAACCATAAATTCGGATGCATGTTTAATCGATGTCAGTGTCATACGGTTTTTTAACCTTTTGCTCCAAAAAGTCGGAATAGTGATTCGCAGCTGCCCATGTCCAAAAATATTAGCTCAATGTTCATAAAAACGCGTCCCCGTGTGATCCTACATGCCAGCTAAAACAAATTGGAAGCCTCGGTGAAGCTAACGAAACTTTTTATCGACGGAATTCTTGCCAAGGAGAGTTGCTGCTACAGTTATAACAGGAAGAGCATAACGAATTGGCTCGTCGTAGTGTGTAAGGTCGTAAATTGATTTTATCCTGTTTTGTATTGCAGGGAAAGATGTCATGAACCCTTTGAACAGTGTATCTGTGCCAGGTCTATCATAAAAAGTTATATAAATAAAAAAAACCTGCATTAGGTATGCCCGGTTCAGCCTATATTTCATATTCTATACAAAACGCATCTTAAAAGGTGAGTACCGCGGTAATCTTACCTGTATACATACGGACCGAGCTCACGCACAATAGGTATTTTTCCAGCCACAAAGTCATTATAATTAGTCAAGTTGAATACGTAGAGTGATTCGAATGAATCAATCGGAGGATCCATGAATATCCTTCCCAATGTAGAATTTATCAGTAGAGGCCCTAGGCCGTTCCCGACGTATTTCTTCTAGAGTCCAGATAAATACGCCTATGTTCAGAGCTATCAAAACAACTGCAGCTGCTGCAATTCAGAAACCGAAAGTAAATTGTTAATGTAGGCGGACAATAGGCTTTGCAGATACAGAAAAAAACGGCAAAATGGCAATAAATATAGCAGTGACTGGGTTCGAGGTAAAAGGGGATCCTCCAATGTTTATCCTACAAAAATATGTGAGGAATACCTCGAACACGATAAGGCCTTGAGTCTGGACGACTCCGTGGCCAAGCTCATGCTAATTTCCATTTAGAGTAACCAAAACCTCAGACTTATATACCGGCAACTTAATTTTGGCTAAATGCTTATTTAGTAGTACCAATAGCGCCACTTAGCAGGTGTGTACAAAGTTGTACCTGTAGTAGCAGCATATAAGTAAGAAAGAACGACTTTAAATAATTTTAGTTTAACCATATATATATATATATATATATATGCGACCAGCTAGATTACTGCAAACTGTAATTCACATCACACGCGGATTCCTATTGAAATATTAGAACGATACAGACAACTACGTATAACATTGGCGATTATCACATACTCGATTCTCTTAACTTGGCCGAGCAGTTTTGCGGCCGGGACCAGGAGGGCCATGGCATTATGCCCTTCTTAAATCGGACGCCTCAGTGTCTTACCCGTGTGGCTGTGAGGCCCCGTCGGTGCTGTAGCATCTCACGGTCCATCGTGCACGCGCACCAACGGGAACGGATGGACGCACAGTAATAAACAACATGTTTTGCAGCGCTCCACGCCACAGGGCGTGCGATGCGCGATGCGTCTAAGGGCCCACCTCCAACCACCACCTTGCCTGCCTAAATTCTGGCGCACTTTGGCTTGGCATCGCGATCAATCAAGTTGAGCAGATCGAGAGACGCAAGTACTTAAGCCTAAGCGGCAACTTACTGAACTTAAATGGTACCACGTAGGTTGTGACCGCATAAACTGAATGATTAGCACAGGCTGCCGCTCAGGTAACTTATGGTTGTATCAGCCGAAGTCAAGCCCATTTTTCTTGCAATTCACGATGATGGCGAGCGTGTACCTTTTACCATGTATTCGGTAGGGTGTCCCAATTATTGATTGCCCCCAGCAAGACTGAAAACGATTGTACTTCGTTAAAGCAAAAGCTCTTATACGATACACTCTACAACAAAAAGACTTCATTTAGCAGGAATTTCATCAATTCTTGGAGCTATTCATTTTATCAATGCGGCCTAAAAATGATATCAAGCACACAGTTGACTGTACTAGATATATAACGTACGCTTACAGTAACAATCGTGAAAGCGACTTTTGGCTCTGACCCGGAGAGGAATGCTACTCATAAAACCCTAGTGGAAAGAGATCCACGGATCCTTGTCCACTGCACAAATTGTCAAACAGGACCCACGGGAGAAAATAGTAGCACATGCGCTTTAGTAATGCAACTCTATTTTACTGGGCGACCACGCGCCGATGACTGGATCTTCCTGACCACAGCACCCGTCTTTTTTGTGCAGAGGAGTAACTTGAAAATATATTTTGCACACAGGGAAACCCCTGCAGGAAATTTGTCTGCAAGTGCGGCCCGGTAGTGCGGGACTCCAACCCACTAAAACTACTCATCTTATAATGCTTCCAACCGACCGGGAATTGCATGTGCAAATATTTCAAACAATCAGGAGAGGTGGGGGTCTACTCGTGGCTAGCTATTTTTCAGGAGATCTAAAAGGTGTTATAAGGTGGCGGTTATTTAAGATTGATTTTGCCATAAGTATGTTCTTAAAAGGTCATCACTTTTACCTACTGAAACAAAGATTATCGCATTAGTTTGCAGATGCTGGGCAGGTCCGCCCCAGTAAGTTAGGTATTGGTCCTGGTAGAAGCGTAGCGGATGGACGCCTCATCATGGTGTGTTCTGGCGTGTCCTCATGTCCATCGCCGCGGTGGAGTGCCGGGGTCTATAGGTGTTAGGCATGAAACGTGTGATGTTATTGGCACTTTTGAGGGCTTTCTCCGTTGCCGCTTGCCATATTGATCTTCTTCGTTATTGAGGTGTAGATGAAGAGCGGGGTCTTTTCCTCCGGCCCATCCAAAGAATTGCCTCGCTCTTGGTGTGGGTGAACGCAAGTCCTGCTGTTCGCATCTAGTACGTGAAATCGGCGATTGCCTTGTTTGCACGCCTCTCTAGCAGCTCCGGTGTCCGGGCCTGGACGGTGAAGGCAAGGTTCTCAGCGTAGACAAGGGGGATCGGCTCTAGGGGCAAGGTCAATCAGCCGCTGCACGTCGTCGTAAGCTATTAGGGGGCCAGGTATAGAGCCCTGTGGCATCCCTGTAATTATATTAAATATCATTCCTTGAGACTGGATAGTTCGGTCATGCAGGTAGTCATTTATGGTTCAAGGAAGACAAAACGGGTTTTTTCTGCTAAGGGTCTTAAGTATGACTCTTCACGGTCATACTTGAGACCCACGGGATAAGCCTTCCCAGCAACCCCCAAAGCTCGCGGACGCCCTGCCGCAACCCACTTACAAAGCATCGAAGTATCTCAAGCAAGCAAAGTCCGTGCCAGCGCGACCCACCGTCTTCGCAGCCAAGTTTATGGGGAAGGAATATCACGGAGCGATGGTCGGTGCGGGTACGTAGATATTCTAAACTAATTTTGTATTGGGTGGAAGACCGCATACCTTGTTTTCATTCGGAGTAGCCCAAACTTCTATCGTTGAGTCCATCGAAAAGTTTGCCTTCGGAACGTTGAGAAAGATAGCGGCCTTTTTTCGGTAGGGCGCTTTAGTCTCGACGCAATTCACCGCGCCAAGTCAATTGCCGATATTTTTAATGATCCTATTTGATAATGACACATCGTGAGATTTTGACTACGACGTGTATTTTGTTTAAAATATCTTAATTTCTCAAAACCCCCTTGACTTACTATACGTACTCCAGAACAAAGTCCAGTGCAGATTTATATGTAATTGCTTACGTGACCGAACAATCCAGGCCCGGGCACCAAATCAGCTGGAAACCCGCGTGAACGAGACACTGGCTATCGTTTCGGACAAGACTTGCTGAACTCCGTCAGAAGCAAAGCGATTTTTTGGTGAACTCTGGTTCACCAGAAAAATCGTTTGCTCTCCTTCCTTATCAGAAAAAAAATTTCCAACAAACCACGGTTGGATTTTCTTTGACCCCGGGAAGCTATCTTAATTAAATACTTCAGAAGGCCAGAAAAGAGATTTTTTTTGAATTTGCTTAAATAGGACATCTACGTAATCTGCAATTTGTGCGGATATATGTATTACGTAGGACTGTTTTGGCTGCGCACATGTATGTTGTAACAAAATGATCTTGTTTACAATATTTACATTTTACAAACCGCAACTTGGTTTAGTAAAAATACAGTCAGTTTGCATTCGTACCGCAATTCATTAGTAGTATTGAAAATAATCAGTTACTCATTCAGACGGTTCTGTAGTTAGCGTAGTTCACAAAATATGTAAACACTTTGTTACGTTTGCGTACGATAATCCACTCTGAACTGCAGTTTCCAAGTAGGTTTTATCACAATATGTATTTGTAATTACATCACCTTTCGGCATGATTAATTACATTACATTAGACGTGTTTATTAAGTTTCGACAACGGAATTTGTTTCCGTTAATCTTGGGCATATATGGCATATATGTATATCCGGAAAATTTCACTGACCCAACGCCCATATAACTGGTGCTGACCGACATGCGTCATGATGATATTTGGTTCAAATGAAGCCGCAAAATATGCAGCATCACTCATCGAGAGGGATGGCACAGTTTGTGGGGTAACCCATGGGCGGAAAAGCGGGTGAGAACATGACGCTGCTCTATAAACGGTTCCATACTTCTAGATTAATGTGATATCATATGATTACTATGTTGCCACTTTTAGGTTACAGTGTACTAAAGCTCTATTGCGAGCTTCGGTGGATCCGGGTTGAGGTCATGGCGACCTGCTGCTGTTTATTTGTTGAAATATGTGGGCCGAGAAAGATGTGCTGCTTGACGTTTGCTTAACATCCAGATATGTAAACACTGAGATAAATTCTACAGAAGCACCACCGACGCTAAGCCTTTCACTTCCCTTTAGGGTCTCCCCCAATCTAAACTTTATAGCCTTTGTCGTCGATACGTTAATCATTAGGCCATTGTGCTCGCTATATGTATCCAACCTCTTCAGAGACCTTTTTAGATCCATAAACACTCTACTATAAACCACAAGGTCTTCTGTATAGATTGTTATGCTAACACAGGCGTAGTGGTCAATGATAACGCCCGGTAGATCACTGAGCAAGGCTGCTCGATCGAGACTCCGAGGACTCATCGCCAAAAGTAAAGCCCGAGCGAAGAAAGAGCTGATAGACGCGGTGGAGAGCGTCGTATGGGGCCTGCCGTACCAAGTAGTTATGGCCAAACTCCGGAGACCTCGCCCGAAACTCCCCCCGGATGTGCTGCGGGAGACTGTAACCAGTCTTTTTCCGGTATAGCCCCGAAGAGAAAACGAGGAGTTCTCGGTCACCCCGGAAGACATTCCGGAGGTGACGCTGGAGGAGGTCGAACAAGCCCGGAATCGGTTGGCAACCGGTTAAGCGCCCGGCCTAGACGGAGTTCCCCTAGAGGTAGCGAGGCTACTGGTCAAAAGGTGGCCTAAGGTCTTCTAAGACCTTGCCAACAAGCTTCTGAGAGAGGGGAGATTCCCGAGGCTGTGGAGAAGGGCAAGCCTGGTTCTGTTCCCCAAACCCGGGAGGAAGACGGGGCCTTCGGCTTACCGGCCCATATGCCTCATTGACGCCATGGGTAAGATTCTGGAGAACGTTATAGTCAAGAGACTAAACGACGAGATTCAGGAAAAGAAGGCCCTATCAGATGCCCAGTACGGTTTCCTGAAAGGCAGATCCGCATTAGGGGCTCTAAAGAAGGTTCTGAAACGGGCGGGTGAGGAGACTATGAAGACCCCTAAAACAAGGGGATTTGTGCTCCTGATCCTCCTGGATGTCAAAAATGCCTTCAACACAATGAATTGGAAAGTAATTGTAGAGGCGATGAAGAGGAAGGGCTTTTCCCTCTACCTCCGTCAAATTATTTCATCCTACCTGGATGACAGAGGCTTGGTTGCAGGGGGGCAGGAGTACGAGGTTACTGCCGGAGTCCCACAGGGCTCGGTTCTAGGACCCGTGCTCTGGAACATAGCTTACGACGGGGTGCTCAAGATCCGAGGTCTCCCGTATGGGGTGGAGACGTTGGCGTACGCCGATGACCTTGCACTCATGATAACGGCCAGGACCGAAAGAGCCCTGGAGAGCGCCGCCAATGAGGCCTTGTCAATGGTGCCCGAGTGGATGGGGTCCCATCACTTAAAACTGGCGCCCGACAAGACGAAGGCGATGTATCTAACAGGCAGAAAGAGGACGACCGGCATTAACCTCGTGATGGCGGGCCACCCGATAGAAATCAGAAAGAAGGTAAAGTACCCTGGGGTCATGCTAAACACTAGACTGAGCGGATCTGCACACGTTAAGTACGTGGCCGAAAAGGCAAAAAGGGTCTCCCTAAACCTGGCGCGAATCATGCCTAGGGTCGGTGGGGTGGTTGAGGTGAAAAGAAGGCTTCTGGCCTCGGTGGCCGAATCAACGGCATTATACGCAGTCCCAGTCTGGGGGGACATGGCAATGCGGACGGCGAAAAGTAGGGGAGCACTAAGGTCGACCCAACGAACGCTGGCAATCAGGGTAAGCCGGACATATTGAACAGTCTCGACTGAAGCTCTCCTGGTCTTAGCCAAGAAGCTGCCATGGGACCTCCTAGTGGCTGAACAAAGTAAAATGTATCTAGACGAAGGTCTAGATCTTACCGGGGCCAGGAGTGCCACCATATCGGCCTGGCATGAGGAATGGGCGCAGGTAAGACCCGGTGTGACCACAGGGAGCTGGACCAAGAGTCTGATACCGGACCTCAGGGTATGGTATGACCGCCGACACGGGGAGCTTTCCTACTGGACGACGCAGGTTCTGACCGGACACGGCCAGTTCCAGAGCTTCCTGTCAAGGATCAAGAAAGCCATCAGCGATATTTGCGTACTGTGCGACTCTGGAGAAACGGACAATGTAGAGCATGCTGTTCTGCGGTGTGATGCTCTCAGGGAAGCACGGGACGCAGCACCAACCGCTGTGAGAGGCCGACCCATCAAGGAGGTGGTCGCCCACATGATGACTTCGGCGGAGACATGAAGGGAGGCCACGAACTTGTTCGACGCCGGTTTGACACTCAAGACAGCCAAGGAAACGGCCAGGCGGGAGAGGTTTGAGCGGGTCTCTCGGGAGAGTGGTCGAGACGAGGAGCCGAGGGAAGGGGAGGGGTGGGGAGCAGCCAGGCCCTCATGGTCTCGACGCACCCTCACAGGACGGATTACAAAATGGCATCCCCCTATCCAACCGCAGGTAGACATGCGGGATGATAGTCAGGGATAGAGCTGATTGAAGGAGAACGGCAGAGACGCCTCTCCCACGGCTTCGATGTAATGCCAAAGTAATACCGAGCCGGGGGGGGGGGGGGGGGAGAAATCCGGGTTTAGTAGGTTTGCGAGTCTCACACTAGTCACGCAGGCTGCTAGTGGCGCATGTGCATCATGCATTCCCAAATCCTCCCAGAAAAAAAAAGATTACTGAGCAAGATTGAGAATAAAAGCGCGCTGAGGTTATCGCCCTGGGGATAGCCGGTTGTTTGCAGAAATTGCTGAATGCAGTCATCTAGGATGACCAGGTTGGCTTTGTTTGCAGCAGCTAGCTCCTCTATGACAATTTCCCTGAGGGCAGTGCCAAACGCCGCCTTGTAGTCCACAAATACAGCGTACAGTACTTAATGCTTGACGGTGATCGAGGGCCTCACGTCGTCTAAAAGTTCTAGAATGCGGCTATTGTCGAACGTCTACGCAATAGCTACGCTGTCCCCAAGGGATGCTTTCTCGTGCCTTGAGATAGGAGCTAAGCCGGTATGCACGAAGACATAATGAAATCTTGATTGTGCAGCTTTTTAGCAATGCCTCGCCAAAAGAATGTACATAGCGTGTCACCTTTGTTTTTGGGGATGGCCTTTAGCAAGCACTCTGACCAGGTTGCTGAAATTTTACCTGATTTCAAACTTTTTCTGTCCATCAGAGGGGGTTTGATAGGACCGCCGCCTTTATATGTTCATTCCGGAATGAACGTCTGCGGAGAATATGAGGGCTTTCATGACATATGCTCTCACACGATAGCAATACGAGTCAAGCCATTCGAGTGACCAGCTTTCCCTCAGCGTACGCCTATATGTAGACGAGCACGCAGCTTATGTCAACATGTCGGAGAGCAGACCTGGCGACATTTTCAGCAGGTAATTGTGGGGCCACGCGCAAAACTTCATGCATAACTTATTTACATCGATGTTTTTACCGATTATTGGGTGCCTCGGCGTACTAGTGCTCTGATCTCCGTCTTTCACTTTAACTGGTTAATAAACTGCTACATACTTTTTTTTTATCTAACAATTACCAGGCCGATCACTTGTCATTATACTCAATGTGTTCTTCAGAACCTGAGTATAAGAATGTATCGAATTATTTTTGTTACAATGGAAGTACAGTCAGTGTTACATCTCAGTAAACCGGCAAATAGCCGGAATTTGTTCAGTACATACTGAATAACTTCAGTATCTTTATTTAATATACGGTTTCACGGTAAACGTTAGATCAATTGGTTATAAAAACAACGAACTATGTTGTTACATATTAGACATATTATTACAAATAACAATAAACAACAAAACCTTGTGGCAGCGGGAGGTGACCAAGTACATAACCAAAGTATGCCACCTTTTTCTAATGCGTTACATGTATGCTACTGGATTCGAATTTTAATACATTTATTAAATTGACGACCGTCGGGACAATACAAAAAAAATGTCAAAATAAATACAATCACTTGACGGGAAGAGCACCAAGCTTCTCCGTGCATTCAGATAAAACATAACTAGTTAGACAGGATAAGGGAATAACTCACTTTTTATAGTTTCCAGTGCCCTGACAGGGCACGAAACTTCTATCTATGCAAAATTAAAGGCCCCCGTCCCACTGCAGCGATGAGATTAAGAACATCATAGTGCACACGGTACTGGGTTGTCCAACCAGGGGGACCATTGCGCACTCGTAACGCTAGTACAACGGCACCATATTCTCACAGCAAAGTATGCAACCTCAACAAAGTGTTGATGAACAGGAAATGCACTAATTGGAACTAATAGTACCATTACTAAAAACAGTATTGCAAAAACGCACGCGTCGTTACAAAGAAATAATTTGTCTATATTATAATCGCATCGTTATATTGAACGTCAATATGTTATCACTTCTTTTGATACTAGGTTACCTCATATAGAAGCTAAATTCAGATCTTAAAATAATAATAAAATAAACAAATGACCGGGATGAGCTTGTCTCTTTTTGACATCCGGCATATAATGGATTCAGGCTCAACACCTAGAACTGTGTAAATCGAGGTCAGATACCTATATATGAGAGAACAAAGTTACGTTGTCAATTTTAATTTCAACCATGTAGTGCAAGGTTAACTTACCGGTCATGGTAATTTGCGTAGAGGGTAGCTTCATGGCTAAAATGCAGGTACAGCGGCTGACGAGAAAAAGTTCACCTGCAATTGCTTTGTCGGTTACTATTAAAGGCTGTATCCGTAGGTGGCGCACGATCTACGACCAAAGCGTAAAAATCACCGACCTGCCCAACATCGTCGTTACGTTACTTGACATTATTTAATATTATCAGATGTAGAGGTCACCATGGAGTAGCCACTTAGGTTCTAACTGTATGGTATTTACAATAGTGATTGCAATAACGCAGTGCAATATACTAAAGTTTTATTTCAGCAACTTCAAAATAACTAAATCTTGTTTTCAAAAGACACAGCGAGCGCAACCTAGCACGTTTATATAAACTGGTCTATACTAATAGCAGAGAAATAACGAACCTCGCTAGACTTCTAAAAACACGAGACACGTCACACTCTGATTCGCTAAAATAAACAGTCGTGTAGTTCAGCGATTAATCAGTAACATCCACGTTGGTGAACCGCCAGGAAACAAGCGACATTAGCAGATGAACAATCATTTTTTTATACAAGGTTAATACAGACAGCACGCATACTAACGATTTATTAGGTCGCGTTATATTTTACTTCAAATAAAATAATATTTGGAATTGATTCAATGATACAAGCGCCATAATATCACTAGGGAGTTTGTTCCACAATATACTGTACTGCATAAAAGGCTTTCTCCGCGCCTCCCTATTAAGACGCCCGTACTTGCTTCGGAAGAGAGAGACAGAACGTTTTTAAATTGATCAAATCATACAAATCCTTAAATCGCTAGGGAGTTTGTTCCGAAGTATAGGACCTAAATTACGGACTGGAAGAGGAGAAAATAAGCAAGTGATATGCTTCGAGTGTTTAGGGTTCTTGCAGATTCAATAAGGCTCACCAGCTAAAGATGGTGGCCAAGGAAATGCGCTTCAGTGTGCATTATATCGAAAATTATGGTTAATTAATTAATTATAAAAATTGAGTTTCGCGTAGCAGACGAACGATGCATACACATGCGATATCGGTCCTGAAGGATATCGTCGGATACTAGTACCTCTTCGTCCGTTTCTCTGTGTGTATGGCAGGTAGACTTGGGTTTAGGAGTACACTGGACAAATGGAAAGCTATTGGTGAATCTTCGTTAATTTGTGAGTCTTAGAAGATATGCCACACGGACAGACTGGGGTGGGTTTTGGTTGCATGTGAGGTGCAATCATCAGGGAGCTGCGGAAACGACGGAAAGTACTTGTCCCATTCTCTCTCAGAGTCCCGCGAGTGGGTGCGCTAAGTGGTTTTCGTTACTGTCTTGTTCTCGTACACTTGTGCGCCTGCCACGGAGTAACACAGAGTTGCTTCATTGCCGTAGTTAGTTTTGCTGTGCCTAACAGTGTAGGCTTAGCTCAGTTTTTTTCGGCAAGCGCTGTGTGCGACAGAAGACGAAGCCATCGCATAGAAGACGAGCGCACCCGGACCTGTGAGGCCAGATAGCAAGTGGGCATTGCACAATCTAACACGCTCATAACAACGGTCGCGCGGGTTCGAGCTCCACTGTTGCACATATGTATTTATGGGGTCCGTCTATAAAGCAATGCGAAAAACAGCCCATGGACGTTAAATCTTGGCTGAGAGTCAGCACAGTAAGTATCAACATCTGGTGCATTTCTCAAAATATCTGCAAAAACAAACGAAAAACAACAAAAAATGTCCGTACGGTCGTCGTCGGGCCATGTGACGTCATGTGTGAGACCGCCCCCTGATTCTCCGGTGCTTTCCAGCGAGGAGATAAGGTGCGTCATTAACGTTAAGGAGATGGTTTACTCGTGCGTCGAGCCTCTTGGCAATTAAAAACGCCCGGCGGATATATCCTCGATGAGACTTTGCTTTGATGAGAAGTGCACCTCAAACGTCTGCGAACAGCACACCGTGACACTCAAGACGACCTCTTTAACAGAGATAACAGATTGCGCAGAGGCTAATCTCAAACGGGGCGTTGACGCGGAGGCGGCATACGGCCGGGGTTAACGGTCCTCGAGAGACATGTTAGGACAGCGGTAAAAGCCTGCAAGTTAAAAATACCTGTATGGAGCTAAAAAAAGGTATTAGAGAAACTAGAGCTGGATATCCGCGGGATGAAATGGCAGCATAATTCTTCAAGGTTTTCAGCGTACCTCGCTGGAGGACGCAAGGGAGGATATTGGAAACCTCTGAGACTCACTGGAGATAGCGCATAGAAAACGAGATGAGTTATGAGCGCGGTCTCCTCAATCCTCGGGCCTTTCGGCGATCTGCCTGCGCGGACCTTGGGACTTATGGACTTACCTCAATATGTGCCGTTATCTCAGTATGTGCCGACTCCGGATGCACTCAGGCAGCCGTAAGGCCCGTAAGGCGGACCTTACGGCTGCTCGAGTGCATCCGGAGTCACGTATCTCGGCGGCGACGACGGCTGAAGACTTTGCTTAATTAATGGGCTTGTTCTGGCCTCCGGGATCCCTTCGGCAGATTCCCCCATCTTCCGAGAGGGTCACTTATCTCCAAGAAGTGAGAGGCGTGCTGGTCATCCCGGGGGCAAAGGCTGACTCAGAGTTACTCGCCGGCTTTGCTGGTCAATTTATTTTTGTTTCACCACGCTGCTTATTTAGCCCCCAGGTACTCAAGCACGGCAACGGTATTGTATACCACACCACCTGGCAGTCCCCCGCTGGGTCTCCGGGCAATGGTGGCGAGGGCCGCCACCTTGTCGTAGGCATTTTACAACCCAACAAGCCCTGCGATAATGCTGCAGTTACGCTGCTCCGCTCCGTTATCTAACGCACAACATATAAGTGGAATCGGCCGTTTGCTGCCTCATCAGGAATAACGACAGTGACGTTATTATCCGACTACAGGACATTCCATGACATGATGACATCACCAAGGCAACTGGCCACCAGGCAGACAGCCGAATGCGTGACGGCTTGCGAGAAGTGGCCGCACTACAGTCTGCTGGTACACGCTGATGAAGGTGACGCCCTCTACAGCCCGGTCGCGCTAGACTCAGCAATCTACTCTGACTGCGAGGGACAGATGCAGGCTCTAGGTCTGGAACAGATTACTCACGTACTTCAACTGCTAAAGATCCGGCCATAAGGCTACTACCTGCACGGCACGCAGGGCGGCCGCCCGCCTCTGTCGTACATGCGGATTGCCAGGTCCTGCGGCGGCTGCGTGTGAGGCCAAGACGCCAAAAATAGCAGTATAATTCGACATACTGTATTGTGTGCGAGGTCTCGGGTTACAAGGCCGCCACTATGACCTGTCCGTCATATTGCATACAGCAACTAGAATCGTCGCGTAAGCGAAGGGAGCCTATCCCACCTGGAATGTCGAACACAAGTGCCTTCGCACAGCCCAGGCCTGACACCCCATTAGAAGCATCCGGACCCGCTGAATCGCCGTTGGATCGAGACAGGCAACAATTCTGCCGTAGGAGCCTTGCGCTGATAGAACACTGGCAACAGGTGGGCAACGCCTCTCAGATTACAACCCCCAGGAAGAGTACATAATTAAGTCTCCAAGTGAACCTCAATCTGTGCCGGGCGGCTCACGATCTACTGGGCGCATACACTACACAGCATCAGGTGGGCCTCTGCCTTATATGAGAACTAAATTTGTCATCTCTTGTCTTAACATGTAGTTAACACTTAACATGTACACTGATGCAGAAAGGAAGTCTCTTGACGTCCATTATTTACAGGTATATCTTTTTAGGGCTGACTCTCAGCCAAGATTTAACGTCCATGGGACTGCTTTTCGCATTGCTTCATAGACAAACCCCCATAAATACAAATGTGCACCGGTGGGGCTCAAACCCGCGCACCTATGTGTCTCCTTCGGTCGCGAGGCGCAGCGCATGCCACCACGCCACCGAGCTCGACATTTACAGGTATATACATTTTGACATGTCAGCATACACTTTTCCATGAACGACTTGATTGATAAAGTATATAAATTTTTTCATTAGTGTAACATACAGATATTTGCCGTCCGTAAAAGACGGTCTCATAAAAAACATATCGGGAACGTGCCGGGAGCAGCCCGCCTCCCTTATGGCTGATAAACCAGCCGCCGCAGCGGACTTGTGTTGACCGTCTACTCCCTCCTCATAACTCTTATCGTCTGCTACTCGGCTATTTCTCGGTTTGCTATTAGGTTGGATCATTTTCAAAGAACACAAGCCCCGGCCTGGATTTTATCAGTCCTTGACTCCTGACCTCTTCCTCAAGAGTCCTCAAGACCTTCTTTCACTAACTCTCGGCTGCTTGTCTGATTTGAGCGCTTTGTGACCAAACTAGTAACTACGCTGCTCTAGATCTTCTATTAATGTAGTTTTATTGCTCATTTGCAGCACTTGCGTTGACGAGGTGGTTCTTGATAAACCAATTGCTCTTTTAAGAAACATAGTTTTACTCTTGTCGACATGCTTGAGGTTGTCCAATGGTAACGTAGAGGCCAAGTGTCTAAGGCATTAATGGGTCAGTATTACTGTCAGTTCTACAGTAACATCTTTATGTTACTGTGGAAAGGATTTTGAGCTTAAAAATATTAAGTGCAGTCCTAAATTAAATTTGTCGGAGATCCTTTAACACCATGGTTAAGGACACCGCCTTCACTTTCATTTATTCAATATGCCTAGTTTGGGCATAAACACAGTTTGGTGTCAGTGTTACTTCCAAGCTTCTGAAGTTGTTGACCAACTCTAGTGCATACTCTTTTATTTCTATGTTTAAGTCCTTTCGAGACAAGGAACGCCTCTATCATAGAGACGCTTGATGGCACCTAGGTTGCGATGAGCGACCACGATATCATCCGCATACATCACAACCACGGCTTTTTAATACTCCTGTAACCGACGAGGTCAGTAAGGAGAAGTGTAAACGAGACAAAGCTCAGCGGGTCTCCTTGCGGAGTTCCCACATTTTGCTTCATCTCCAATACACCCTGCTCACCGTTTACCAACAAGGTGTCTTTCTTAGAGAAACTTGCTTTTACACTCAGGAGAGAGCCACCCACTCCCGCTCTTGGAATGCTTGAAATGCTTCAACCAGCAGATAGCAAAGGGCTTTTGTCAAAGGCCCTGACGCAGTCAATAAAGACTGCATACAGATGACCTCTGGGTTGTACCACAGCTCACTCGATTTTTGAGTGGAGAACGTGGATTGCGTCCACGGGTGCCTCGGCCTCTCGTAAAGCTGAATTGCTCCGGTAGAAGTGCCTTCTTAGCCACGTGCTTAATCCGCCGAATAACCAACTTACAGAAAATCTTCTTCAATGTGCGTTCTGACGCCAGTCCACGGTAGAGATTTAGATCATGTTGGTCATCACCATGTCTACCCTTGAACAGAAGAGAAATCCTGGCGACATGCCAGACGTGCATCCGCCCCCTCTTTATAATTTCATTAAATTAATGACAAAAAGTTTATGCCAAGAGAGGGAGTCACTGGATCCAATGTTCATAGCAGATCTGATCGTGACCGTGAGGCGCACCTCCTCCACCCCGAAAGGCAGATTCATGTTGTGCTGCTTCAATGTAAGCGGATGCTGTACGATTGGACATACAACTGCAACGTCACGATTGAATAAGAGATTAGTTAGGTGTCTCTTCACCTGCCCGTCGCTAAGCGGGTTTACGGCCCTACGAGGTTGCACGGTGTAAGCTGAAAGCTCTCGTTCTGCTCTTTCAAGCAGTCGTCGTTCCTCCCGCGTCGCGTGTTCCCTTTTATCATCATAGCAGAGTCTTATATAGGCCTTTCTACGCTCAAAGTAGTCACGCCTGGCTTGCAGTGATGATAGTGCTCTGACCATTGCTTGGCGCAGGAGTCCGAGCACTTCACGGTGGGCTCGAGAGTACCACGGACGTGATCTCTTCTGCCATAACCTTTTCCACTTCACTGCACTTCTCATCGTCCTCTCCAGCTGGTCACAGGTGGTATCGATGTTAGGGCTTACCTCAAGTTCGCCCACTGCTCTGTCCAAAAGAGATAGATTAATCCGTCTCATTGCAAATCAGCGCAGCGGATAATGTCGGTCTTGCCAAATACCGGGAACATCGACAACGGCCAACACTGGTTGGTGTTTTCGGGCCGCTTCATCGAGAACACCGAAGCTTTCAATTTCACGGCTGACAAGGTTGTGAAACAACCGGTCGAAGGTGCTGCTTCCATTGCGACTTAATATGTATAGTCTTCGCGCGCGTTTGCACATCTTAGACCAATATTTTTCATCACCTGAAGCAGCACCTCGCTTTTATCATCGTTTGCCCCACAATCGATCCTGGCACTAAAATCACTGTCGACGATAGTTGGCATGGTCAGGTTTAACTCTGAAAGTCCAAAACTTATCGTCTCAGCAACTTCCGCAGAATCGTATGTGGGTGCGAAGTAGAATATAGCGACGTTTACCCTCCCAGAGGAGAGCACCACGCAATATTCATCTTTCCTGACGCATTGCACTGGTGGTAAACGTTTATGTAGGTAGATAGATAACCCACCCACAGGTCTTCCCCGACCTCCCGCAGGTAAGACAGCGAGCTGGTGAAATCCCCGCATATCACTGATATAAAGTTCGTCGCGATGAAATGTCTCTGTGAGGAGTCAACCAACTTAAACATTTCAACACGTGCAAGATCCATTACCCCCTTAAGTCCCTCACAATTCCAGAGAAGCACTCGTAGAGGTATGTTTGCCGCTACGCTTGCAGTTCTAGAACTGGTCAGTCACTTACGTAGGCTTGGACCGCCAGGCGCACTAAAACTCTCCTGAGCCATCCTCTCGTAGGGGACGTCCCCAACCCAGCGACGGAACAGGTTTCCCTTCGGCCAGAATTCATTTGTGCAACAGTTTGCGTAATCTTCGTCACGCACCACCACACAGAACACAGCATTACTACCATGTGTATGTAGCCTCTAAACTGCTTTTACAGTTATGCCCTTGCCAGTAAGCCACGCTTGCAGCCCGACCGCCGATGTCTTCTGCGCCAATCGTGCCACTCTCAAGGCGTAGATCTTCGCTGTTCTAGCATAGACTTCCTAACTCAACTATTTTTAATGCAACTTGCTAGACTTGTAAAGTACGACACGCATCATACTCTTCTTTCCCAAATGTACACGATATGTCATGCAATTAAGGGACACCTAGTCGATATCCACATTGGTGAACTGCTCGGAAACAGACGCCAATGTTGAATCAACAATCAGTTTTTTTATGACATAGCCGAATACGGACAGCACACATAATATTCAAGATAATCATATGCCCGGTTGTTCTAGTCGGGACGAGTTAGCCCGAGATCAGGCAGTTTCGGCAGTTTGCCGACCGATACCAGGGCTAGGGCTTCATGACCTTATGGACTAGGGCGCTGCAGTGGTCGAGCCTCGCCCGTGTGGTTGCGGGAACCCCGTCGGTTTTCTTAGGCGGCGATTTGCGTCGTTATTGCTTAGGTTTATGACCGCATAAACCACCTCTCTGTGTAAGCAGGTTAAATCAAACTTCAAAGTCTCGCATTCAAGGCAATGACAAGCTTGCGCTTTTAACCGCACGCTCATTTGCAACAGCGCCGATTAATTGGCCCGAACCGTGGCCAAAAGAAAATGTTCCAAAAAAATCGATTAAAAAGTGTTGTACTTGTCCGAGGTGCTAAACATTATTATAACTGGTATTTATGGAATTGGAATAACTGGTATTTATGGCCCAGGGAGATATATATATATATATATATATATATAGAATTGCTACTTGCTGACCTGTTGACGCGGCCGTTCCAACGAAAATCATTTCTTATGCCCGTTATACAAGCCGAGAGGTCGGAGCAGCCGCTTGCCTTGCGAAAAATCACAAGGAATTTTTAGGCGGACCTGGGATCCAGAGTTGCTGCGTCGACCGGGGATAAAAGAGCGTGGCAGCTTTTGCTACAAAGAATATCAGTTGAAATCAGTTCAAACGCAGCCCTTTTACGAGGAGTACGTTGTGTACCTGCCTGTAGAGGGGTGCCAAGTACCATTCAGTGGAATGCACAGCGCTGGACAAAAAATCGTTGCACAACTTCTCTCGGTGAAAGCGTGAAAAAGATAGAGTATTATGAAGAAACATCTTATTCTGTATATTATACTCAATCTGAGTAAAATAAATGTAATTGAAAAAAAATTGTAACGATGTATCAGTTGAAATTCAACGCGGAAACCCCGCATCAATAATTGGTTCATTGCCAACGGACAAGAGACCCCTCTTTCCGCAGTAGCTGAATCAAGTCGGCGGCAATATATGTACAGCTAAATAATTTCAATAAATTAATTCAATTGTGAAGAAAAAGGATATAGATATGCACCGTACGTTCATACACAGCAAAGTTAAGCCAAGTAAATAGCCGTTTCATTAACAGGTTTACCTATTTTTCTTGCATAGGCATCATTGAAAATCTGGTGTTATAAGTTTACAATGCTGTAGCTAATAGGCAGTTACAACTAGAAAATTGAATGAAACACACACATGAATCAACTTAAAGCCCACATGACACACACACACATGTAGCATCATCATGCAACCTTAGTTCAGAATGCAATATTGATATGATATGTTTAGTTCTATTCTTAATTGTGGCTCCTTGTTTTGTTACAACCTTATATAACCACATAGATAGTCTGAAGCACATGCACAAGTAACAGCAAGATTTTAGACATTGACGTGGTATCTGATATAATTACAAATATTTATCGATGTAAATATTTTTCTATGGTTTAACTAGACTTAATGAAATAGTGCGGTGAGAGTGGTCTACGCGTACTTAGTAATGGAGTGACTGCTACTGTTTCCAGAAAAGGCCAGACAGCTTTTATGAACCTTACGCTGGTCACCGAATCGGTGTTTTCTATGATAGGGCAATGGCGCGTGGCGGAGAAGGCAGAGACTATGAGTGATCACAGATACATCTGTTTTAACCTCAGAATACTCAAATCACGCACAATTCCTACTAGGAAATGCTGGCAGGCGCGAAAGCTTGATATAGAGATCCTTAAGGCCGAATTGGATAAAGGCTGTACGGAATGCCAAGCAAAAGCCGCGACTCAAGAGGTCGCCGATTCGAGAAGAGTGTGTATTAGCCTTCAAAAAATCTACACAAGGACGCGTACCTGGCTCGGTAAAAAAAACGAAGGGGGACGAGCCGGACGAGGCAGACGTGAGACAAGCCGACCTTCAACTAGCCAAATGCAGGGCCGCCAGAATGAGACTGCGAGGACTCATCGTTAAAAGCAAGGCGCGAGCGTGGAAGGAGTTGATATATGCGGTGGACAGTATCATGTGGGGCCTGTCGTACCAGATTGTCATGACCAAGCTCCGGACTGATCCCTTGAGGCTCCCGCCAGACGTACTGCTGGAGACAATACCTGCTCTCTTTCCGACATAGCCATGGAGGGGCAATGAGGAGTTCCCGGTTGCTCTGAAAGATATTCTGGTGGTAACACTAGAAGAGATCAAACGGGCTGGAGAAAGGCTAGCACCTGGAAGGGCTAGCACCTGGCTAGCACCAGGGACCTCCCCTTAGGTGGCCAAGTTATTTGCTAAGCGGTGGCTGAAGATCTTCCAGACTTTGACCAATAGATTGCTTAGACAGGCAAGGTTTCCAAACAACAAGGTCGCCAAAAATGTGGATAGGTTCGAACACAGGTATGGTCATACGAGACCAAACCTAACTCAACGAACTAAAAGGAAGCTACTATCTATAGGATATATATATATATATATATATATATATATATATATATGTAGAGGGAAAATACCCGTCGAGTGGCGGCAAAGCTTTCTGCAGCCTACCTTCAAGCATAAAGGAGATCCAACTGACCCGAGAAACTATAGAGGCATCGCACTCTCGAGCGTGCTCTATAAGATTCTAACATTGCTAATCGTTAACAGGCTGTACTCGGCCACCGAGGAGAAGGTCCCGCTGGAGCAATATGGCTTTCTACGGGGACGGCCTACGTCAGATGCGGGCTCATTTGTAGTGAAACATGTATCATATCGCCGCTCAGTGAACGAAATGACTTACGCTGCTTTTATTGATTTTAAAACTGCAATCGATTGTCTTCCAAGGGACTGTCTGCTGAACACTCTACGATCAAGTTTTGACATAAAGAGAGCAATTTTTAACATTTTACATGACATTCTAGCATATAACGTCATAACGATTAAAAACAGCGATCACTACGTACAAGAACCCGTAACACAAACAATCGAAGTGGTCCAAGGAGTCTCAGCTAGCCCTTTCCTTTTCATTCTGTACGTGACTGGACTCTCGGATCTGCTCCGTGGTCTCAAAGCCCCACACGCTTTCTATGCAGATGACTTGGTTATCCTAGCAAAATCCCGAAATCATCTTCAGTTTTATCTCAACGAGACTACACAATGGTGTGAATAGAACAAACTCTCGATCAGCACTAATAAAACAAAGGTAATGCGTTTCAGCAGAGGAGGATCTTATGCTGCTAGAGACAATCGCTTGAAAATAAACGAGAGAGTGCTTGAGGTGGTCAACAGCTTCACTTACTTAGGGGTTAGCCTAACCCCAAGGCTCTCATTTAGTACACATGTTGACGGAGTACGGGCAAAAGCGGCGGCCACAATCAATTTAAAATCAAACTTCTCCCGACCATAACATATTGTCTACCCGCCATAGCACCGCATTTGACAATGAGTGATTTAAAAGTCCTAGATAGAGTTAAGGCTTGCTTTGTCAAACGTATATTGGGACTGCCTGAAAACGCATCTGCCACACTAGCGTTAGAACTGTGCGAAGAGAGAACACTCGCGGAAGACTTGGTTCTCAACAAGGTCCCGTTCAACACAGAAGCATTGGACTCCTACCGAACATTCAGAGAATCAAGAAACATAGAGTTTGCCATTGAAAACTACACTGATGGCCCAGCATTTTGTTCTAATAAATGGAAAGGAAACCGCCAACGGAATCGCACAATTATGTGCCGAACGACATGGCACGGATACCACCATTTTATGTGCATGAAGCCAAATTGCTTTACCATTGAAGAATGCGTATGTAGTTTTTGTGGACAGTCCGATATTGGGCGGTACCACATGATTGTATGTGAGGAAATGGTTGAAACCTCCCTGACAGTTAGAGTTGATTATATAATGTCAGACCACACAGTTTTATTGGGACTGTAACAACCAATTCTATGGTGAATAAATCATGGATGAATGAATATATATATTTATATATATAGCAGATGTATAGATGCAGCATAGAGTTATATTACACGCCTTTCATCCAGTGGACGAAATAGTATTGTAAAACAAATAGTGGTAGCTCCGCAGTCTATAAACAGGGAGAATCGCCAGCATTCAGGTAGGGCTAGGCAATGGGCAACGAGAAAGGGAAAACCGAGGAAGGAGACGTACGTAGGATAGAAAGCGAACACGGCCGCGACCGGGAGCAAGGACATCTCCAACGCGATAATTGACAAGCAGTCAGGTGTAAGAAATGGAGCAGCCTGTAGAACACCGGGAAGAAGGAAGACCGACGAAATAACAAAAATTGTAAAGGAAGTTATAAAAAACAACTTCAGGCATTGAATCAACGAATAAATAGCTTGGTGAAATTGTACGAAGCACACGTTCTCACGAAAAAGGAGATAAAACAAGGGACCATATAATTTTCGATGCCACTAAATAAACTACTTGGTCATAGGGATGATGGACCCAAAAGGATTCATTGAAACCAGAACCCTATGTACACTACATACCGTTACCAAGAATGCCATGCTCCGGCTGGATGAGCAGAAGAGCCTCCGAGAAGCCGATAGTATCATCAATTCGAGAAAACACAAATATGAAGGTCAACCGCCGAGACTCGAGTGCGACCCACACGGTTGCACTATCGGGGATCGACCCCTTCTTGGGTAAGGAGGGAGTTTATGAGGCTCTCAGGACTGCTCGAGATAACTGCACGTGAGCGGAACGCTGGCCTATGCCTGCTATCCGAAATAAATGTAGCAATTACTAGGCGGAGGAGCGACTGTATATCCGATGCGGAAGCAGACTCCGTAATATAGTGGATGGGCTCCAAACAGGACTTGGTAGTTAGGGCAGGGCGTCAGGTCTCAGAGTCCCGTAAGGCTCGATCTTAGGACCCGTGTTCTTGAATATATCTTCTAACGGGGTGCTCGAGATCCGAGGTCTCCCGCGTGGTGCAAAGACACTGCCGTGTGCCGACAGCCTTGCCCTTGGTTACTGCCAGGAGCGAGAGAGCCCTGGAGAGCGCCGCCAATGAGGCGTTGTCAATGGTTTCCGAGTAAATAGGGTTCCATAACTTGAAACTGGTGCCTGACAAGACGGAGGCGATGTACCTAACGGGCAGAATACATACTGGCGTTAACCTTGTGATCGCGGGCCACCCGGTTGAAATCAGAAAAAAAAGGTGAAGTATCTTGGAATCATAGATACGGGATTAACCGGATCGGCACACGGAAAATGTCAAACGGGTCTCCCTTAACATGGCATTGCAGACGGCAAAAAATAGAATGCACCTAGGTCGACCTATTGGAGCTGTAAATCAGGGTAAGCCGAGCGTTTCGGACAGTCGTGACTAAAGGTCTCCTGGTCCCAACCAAAAAAGCCTTCATGGGACTTTCTAGCTAAAAAAGTATATATGCAAAGATCTGGATCTTACTAGGACCAGAAATTCCACAATATCGGCATGGCACGAGGAATAGGCGCAGGCAAAGCCCGGCGTAACCACAGGAAGCTGTACCAGAAATCTGAAACCGGACCTCGAAGAATGGCACGACTGCTAATACGGGGAAAACTTTTCTACTAGACGACTCAGGTTCTAAGCAGACTAGCTTCCTGCCTACATGTCAAGGATTAAGAAAACTATCAGCGGCGCCTGCGTACTGTGTGACGTTGGAGAGGCGGATGGCGTGGAGAATACTGTTCTATGGTGTGATGGTCATAAGGGAGCGAGGTATGCAGGGCAAACCGCTGTGAGAGGCTGACTCATCAAGATGGTTGCCCATATAATGACTTCGGCTAAGGAAACGGTCAGGCGGGAATGGCTTGAGCAGGTCTCTTGGGGGAGTGGTCGAAACGAGAAGTCGAGGGAGAAGGAAGAGCAGTCAGGCTCTTATGATCCCGACGCACCCTTTCAGGAAGATTTACAAAATGGCAGAATTGCCTTATTTAACTGCATGTAGATATGCCGGATGAAAGACGTAGATAGAGCTGGGTGGAAGTGAACGGAAGAGACGCCTCTCCCACGGCTTCGAAGTAATGCCAATGAAATGCCGATGCACTCCCAAATCCTTCTGTGAAAAATGGGTCAGGTCATGGGTTCACTTGGCTTGAGGTGGCGGTCCCTGGAGGAGCAATAAGGAGTTTCCGGTTGCTTTAGAAAGCATTCCGGGGTAGAACAGTAGAAGAAATCAGACGGGCTGGAGCACGGCTAGCGCCTGGAAAAGCCCCTAGCCCCGACGGCTTACCCCTAAGTGTAGCCAAGCTATTCGTTAAGCGGTGACGGAAGGTCTTTCAGACTTTCACCAACTAAGGACTGACTGCTTGAGATTTAAATGCCTGTTTAGGGAAGTAGTTTTCCAGGCTATGGAAGAAGGCGAGCTTTGTCCTCCTGCTAAAACTAAAAAAATAGGACATGTCCATCGGCTTATAGACCCATCTGTCTTAACGACCCCGTGGGGAATATATATAGGCTATATGGAATGAGGAGTGGGAGCGAACCTAGGCGAGTACACGTGTGGGCTCCACAATGGCAAGGAAGTACCGAAACATTTAATAATATTAATAATAATAATAATTAGGTGCGATGGGCTGACGACAGCAAGAAAGAAACTATAAAATAATGAGAATACACATTCACACCTCACAATTGTATTGTCCTAACACACAATAATAATAATAATAATAAAAAAATACTCTCACCAAATCTCGTCCACGACTGACAAGCATGCATTCCTGCGCTGTGCATTTGGCCCCTAAATGCTACGCTGCTTTGCTGGTGCGATTTGGTCCGGAGGCAGCCTCGTTAGTGGAGGAGGCAGTTTGACCACGAATAAGATATTAAATCAGTAAAGCACGGGCAGAACCGTGCTAGTTCCAGATGCTTCAGAAAAAGACCCCAGCCAATATCGCCTAGAGGAACTTAACTCGAACCACAACTAAACGGGCTCAAACTCTACAGCAGTGGATGGCTGAAAATAGTGGTATGGTTCTCAATGACAAAAGGGTCTTCACATTTTTCAGGGGGTAGTAGCTGGTAAAACAAAGAGATTGCAGCCACCCGTAAGACTTGCATAAGGCTCAACAGGATTTTTAAGAGAACACGCTAGTTAGCGCAAAGACACTGACGGGAGAGATTCTATGGAAGTGAGGGACCCCATAAGCTGAATGCCGATTGACGGAGCACAAGGCTGCTTGATTGAGACGCCGAGGACTCATCGGTAAAAGCAAAACTGATAGACGCGGTGGAGAGCGACATATGAGGCCTACCGTACCAAGAAGTTTTGGCCAGACTCCGGAGGCCTCCCCCGAAGGTCCTTCCGGACGTGCTGAGGGAGACTAACTGGTCTTTCTCCGGCACAGCCACGGAGAGGGAACAAAGAGCTCTCGGTTACCCCGGACAAAATCTCGGAGGTAACGCTGGAGGAGGTTGAACAAGCCCGAAAACGGCTTGTTCAAACGCTACCGGCAAAGCGTCCGGCCTAGATAGAGTCCTCCCGCAGATAGCGAGGCTAATAGTCAAAATGGCCTAAGGTTTTCCAAGACCTCGCCAACAAACTTCTAAGAGAGGGGAGATTCCCAAAGCTGTGGAAAAAGGCTAGCCTTGTCTTAATCCCCAAACCCGGGGGGAGGACGAGAACCTCAGCTTGTTAACGCCATGGGTAAGATCTTGCAGAACATTATTGTCAGCATATGTTTGAATTAGCTCAGCCCTTAGACCGGCTGTTACCTGCGGCGAGTAAGTGGCAGTGCGAAAACTAATCAACATTTCAACTGCCTGTTCTTAATTAATTTGACGTCTATTAGGTTTATTACGCCGTAAACATTATTACAAAACGTTACAAGGGACGACTTGCAGAATGTAGTTTAGTATTAGATGTTACGAGATACAACTCGATACAATGATGCTATTATGCAAGTTAATATCTTCAAAACGAAGGCGCTGGTTATAACATGCTATCTTTAGGCACTTGCTTTTTATTTAAATAAATAAATGAATAAACATATGAATGATATAATTTATTGGCTACTTGCAAATACACTCGAAAGCATACAACTATCTATATTGAGAAGTTTGCTTAATATGGACATGTTTATGTTGGCACGCATAAAATCCACGGTAGATTAATACAAGTGCGCTCAAAAAATGACCATAAAACATTTAAAAGGTAATTGATCATATAATCAAGCTATTGCCAATTCTTAAATATAAGATTAAGCTCTTTATATGTGCATTAGTTTCTTCAGGTCGTTCCCGTAATAATAACAACCGATAACATGTACTGAGATAATCCCCGAAGGCCAAGCCATTACATCAGCGATACGGAGATACCAGCTATTTGTTTAAATAATCTGATGATGTTTGAATGTCTTTTGGGGGAGGATTTCCAACGGCAGGGATAAGGTGGCAAGAAACATCCTGGGACATGTCACGAACGTGGAGATACCGAAGACGATCCAAGACTAAAGGAACACAGGTAGCCCAACCGAAACGGTTTTTCGTAACGTTCAAAACAATTTACAAACTGAACATGATTTATACGAGTTCAGGACAAACACCGTATGCGTTTGGCGTGAAATTGACTTTACTTAAGATTAGTTGAGGTAGGTTTGTAAATACGATGCTTTCCGTGTTTTTCATAACGACAAAAAAACACATTTTTCGTTATTATTTGTTTTTAATTTATTGCAATACAATTTGCAGCATATGTTTGAATTAGCTCTGCCCTTAGAGACCGGCTGTTACATGCGGCGAGTAAGTGGCAGTGCGAAAACTAATCAACATTTCAGTTGCCTGTTCTTAATTAATTTGAAGTCTATTAGGTGTATTACTCCGTAAACATTACTACAAGACGTTACAAGGGACAACTTGCAGAATGTAGTTTAGTATCAGATGTTACGAGATACAACTCGATACAATGATGCTATTATGCAAGTTAATATCTTCAAAACGAAGGCGCTGTTTATAACATGCTATCTGCAGGCACTCGCTTTTTATTTAAATAAATAAATGAAAAAACGCTGAGCGAGATCACGTGACAGTTGCGTTCATTTTGCCTCATCATCAAATGCCTTGACAGCGGCTCGAAAATACGCTGCTTAATATTCAGACAGCCATGCTCTACTAGAAGACTGCTAACGATTCATTAGGCTTAAGACCAAACATGACGTAGGCGGCGTCATTCTATAGTGTTGGGTAGCAAAGTTACATTGAGCCACCAGGTTAGCGTAATTTGCCCGGTTCATCTTCTCATAATAAGCAAGACCCAAGGCATGTGATGTTCAAGGGGGATTTGAGAGCAAAGAAAGAAAATAACGACTTAAAGTTTGTAACTTAAAGTTTAAATAGCATTCGCAAGGACAAGAAAGCTACACATATTATTAATCGATTGGTCGTACGAGAGGAACGTTTGCACCTTACACCTCCGAACAAGGAAAACTAGTGCGCAGTCGTATATATATATATATATATATATATATGTCTTGGTGGAAAGCGTTTTTTAGTAAGGACGAGGCCAAGACTGCTATTGTATGTCTGAAAGTATCTGAAGTGGTAGGAAACGTGTATTGAGCTTATTGGAAATAATAAAAAAAAACAAGAAAGTTTTTTTCATTCTAAGAACGTTTCGAGCTGCATTACTGTCGTTGCTTGCATAGCTCAATCGAATTATCTCAGTACGTCATAAACACTGCGCTTGTAAATATTAAAAACACGTTCGCGGTGATCAAACGCACAGATATAACAAATCTAGAAAAACGCGGTATTTTTATCTATTTGGAACAGATTTCTGTTTTCCCAATTACGCCAAAAGACTGCCCCGTATGACGTTCAAGCAACTTAATTTGCCCCGGATATATGATATGTTGGCAGATGGTCAGACTATGTCGGAACGTTAAAATTCTGGTGTATAGTTTGAGTTTATTTCGAAAAGATTGACCATACTGATGTGGGGATGTTACTTAAACTACCGTACGAAGTTGAATGCATATTACTAAATATCATATTTCTGTGATTACAACAAAGTGGGTATTTCATTAAGTTTAGTTTGTGCGCTACCTATTATACAGCCAGCACATGCACTGCTGGCTGTATAGGGCTAAGACAGTGCCGCAACTTCAGAAACTTGAACAACATCTGGTTGGCACCCATCGAGACTAATTTCCGTGTTTTTTCAATTGGTTAAATCATATCTTAAGTATAATACCGCAAACAATTTTGCTGCTACTTTTCGTGCGCTACTATACGTGCAGTGTATACCTGAATATTCATTACCATCATCACCATCACCGCTCAACTCCATAACCACTTGCCAGCACCATTCATCATCATCGTTAACTTCATCTTTATCTTCACCACTATCGTCATTAGTGTCATCGGCGTCCCTCGCAATATCCTAGTCATCATTATTATCGCTGTGTTTAACTTTTTTCATCAGTTACTACATTCACCATCATCATCATTGTTGGAACACCATCATCATCGGAACACCTTCAGCATCGTTTTCATTACCATTCTCTTTATTTAACGATCTCCCACAGTCATTATCACCATCACCACCACTAACCTCCATGACTAACCATATCATTGGCCTCGTCGCGGCCTCCAATACATCTCCAATACGCCAAAATACGTTAATTTTTTAAGTTGGTTTAAAGAAGTGAAGAAAACAAAGCTCGACAATTTTTAACAAGCCAACAATGAAGGAGCAGTAAACCTGCATCAAGTTCTGTGCTAAAAAACAAAACATATGCTCCAAGGTGGCGGAAATGTTACGAACTGCTTGTAGCGAAACACGGTGTATACGTAGTACCCTGGATTTCGCGACTGATATGAAGGTACCAAAGATCTTCGTTCGAGAAGGTCATTGACGTCAGGCAGAGGCAACGTTAAAAAATCCATGGAAGCGGATGTTGCACCAATTCCTACATTCTACTCCAATTTGGCATTATCCGGCGCCTCATGTTTGCCTTGGTGCAGCTCCGCCACCTGGGATGCGTCGAGAGCCAGCGCCTCGAGCGCCCCTAGCTGTCGACATTCGCCTTGTTAATTCTCACTATGTACGCTTGAAACTAGCCATACCCGATCAGGACCTGTGTCATACCATAGGACAGCTCACCGTGGTTGCAGTCGTACCAAGCCTTCAAATCAGATGAGGATAAGGTCTCTGGTCCCCGCGGGCGGCCTCCCAGGGTCTGCACTGCGACCCATTCGACATGCCACTGGGCGATTGTCCTTAAAGTGTAGTGTCTAGCCGTTGTTAAGTCTAGATTGCTATCTTTCCATCTTTTGGCCCGCTTACTTGCTAGTAGATTCCATGTCAGCATCTTGGGCAGGACCAGGAGGGCCGCAGTTGACACCGTGCGGTAAACCCGGCAGACACAAATGGCTACCGCTGTGACGAGCAACGCGCTCTCCTGTTTCTTTGTGTCCTCAGCGCCATGTCTGCCCACACTGGAGCCGCATACAACGCTAAACTGGCCAGTAGACGCCGCTTGCCTTCTGTGCAGCCACCGACTCTAGACATTAGCCGCGATAGGCCGGCCGCGACCTTTTAAGCTTTGCCAGCCACATGCTAAATATGCGCCGATCCATTAAGTCCTTTGTCGAGTGCCACTCCGTGCTTTGATGTCCGGGCAAGCTTGACAGGAAGACCGTTCAGACACAGGCGAATGTTCCTGGTTCTCTTCTTGCCTGTAAGGTACAGTGCTTTCGTTTCGTGCGGGGCCGGTCTTAGAGAATAATCTTTCATTTACTCTGCTGCCTGCTCTAAGGCTTCATTAGCGGCATACTCCAGGACCCCAGTTTCTCGTGCCGTGAAAACCAGCGCCAAGTCATCGGCATAGACTACCATCAGAGAAAACCCAATGAAGGTGAAGGAAGCACTAGTTCTGTCTGATGTATATGTTTATAATTTTACCCAACCTGGGTGCTAATAAACCATAATAAATAGACTACCATCTCGACACCCGCCGCAGGTTCGGCAGCTTGAGGATCCCGTCATAGGTTAGGCCACAAAAGCGGCCTCAGGACCGACCCCTGAGGAACCCCGCAGAGATCTCATACTCCTGTCCACTGACCTACAGCCTTCTTTCTAAAAGGTAGAACGAAACAATCCGACGAATGTATGGCGAGATGTCGTTGCAGCTCATTGCGTCCATGGTCACCTTCCAGTTGACATCCAGGAGGACGAGCACGACAAAGTCCTTTGTTTTCGGGGTCTTTGTTAACTGCTCGGCCGCCCGTTCCAAAGCCTGTGTAATACATTCAAACATCATCAGATTATTCAAACACAAATCTTGTACCTCCGTATCGCTACTGTAATGGCTTTTCTTCGGGGATTATCTCATTTCTTTTTTTTCGGTTGTTACTATTACGAAAGATGCCTAAAGGAACTAATGCATATCTAAGGAGTTCAAGCGTGCATTTAACGATTCGCACAAACTTGGTGACAAGATAAACATCGTGTCATTACTTTTTATATTCTCATTTTTATTATTTTTTTGTTTTATTTTGGGCGCACTTCTATTTATCACCGCGAATTGCACAGGGCAACATAGGCATGCCCACATTTCCCTTAGTATCATCAGCGCTAATTAATCAGCGCTTCAATTTTTTAGATATTATTTTACCTTGCATTAGAGGATCTTCTTTTTAAGCTGTATCTAGTAGTATATAATAATAAATTGCATTCTGCAAGCTGTTCTTTGCAACGTCTTATAATGATTACAGATAAATAAATTAATTCTATTTTAAATTAGTAAAAAAACAGGCTATGGTAATGCTGATTAGTTTCCCCGGAAACTAAAACCGTATTTAACATTAGCATGCGAGAGAACCTTGTTCTCAATAATGCTCTTACGCATTTTCATATTTATCAGATTATACACGAGACGGCTTGCGCAAAAAATCGTAAAGATAACGAATGGATGTCTCTAAAGAAGTGTGTGACAACTTACGTATAACTACTAATGTTGTTCTTACCGTAAATAGATTAAATCCGGGTCGACATTTTTCGCTGGTTGCAGAGGGTCCTTGTTCTTATGAGAGAAGGGTGCCCACGAGAAGGGCACACGTGGCGAGCGAACAGAAAACGGTGGCGACTGCTGCCCAAAAGACATTGTTGCGCGTCTTGAGCATAAATAACAGATAATCCCTGTCTGAAGGTAAATACGCCTAAAATACATTTATAGAAAAATCGGTGACTTTTTTGGGTTCAATGACAATCACATTTTACACAGCACTAGTATAATAATCATAGCGACTAATTTAAAGTTACTGCTATCGCTCATAAATTCAACAAGTTCAACGTCGCGTTTAACAATTACTGCATAGACTGTATAATAATTAACTTAAATTTGTTTTATTTTTAGGAAATGAGTTCCCACACAAGATAGAACAAAGCAAAGGTGGAAGAAGCTAGAATCATGCTATATCCCACCCAAATAAAATATGGAATACTCGCAACACTTGTGGGCAAAGGTGGAAGAAGCTAGAATCATGCTAAATCCCACCCAAGCAAAATATGGAATACTCGCAACACTTGTGGGTGCAACGTAGTTGTACGAAACCAATGATTGTGTAAGATGACTCTCGGCCAGCATATTTCTGGTGGATGACCATCACCGTAAGTGAGGTTACAGACCTCACTACAGCTACAGCACTTGCTACAAGTCAAAAAACATGCTACGGACTCTGTCTAGCAAAGTGCGAGGGTGGCCGCATGCATAAGCAATAGTTCTAACAAACATGCTTATGCATGCAGTTTGATAGAGAAAATGCTTTTGCTGTTGCTTTTCCATTTCCAGACAAAAACTGACTTGCAATTTCCACGCAGCCGAGCTTCCCATAGGTTAGTGGGTGGGTGTACGCGCTTGTAATAAGTTTGCGGCAGCTGTAGCTTTGCGTATATTCGGATTGTAATTTATACCGGGGGTATTACTTAAAAGGAACTTTAGTATAAACTGTCCGGACAACTACAGCGTATTTATTTAGCGCGATAGCGTGTTGTTTATTTTTATTTTGCAAACTTTTGCGCAAAATATATAGCGTCGTTTCATCAATAAACCACGTTGGGAGAATAAAACAGCAAAAGTATTTTACTAAGTGGCAAATTAAATAACATACTCTGGTTCAGCATTTAAACGCCTTCATTTCAGAACACCAAAGCCTCAAGGGTCATTGTTGTCGCCGCCCTGTCGGACATGCTCAAGTTTGAAGCCAAAGAGGCAAGTGTTGTCACTCGAAAGGTTATTTGACAGTGATACACAAAGGATTCGGCCATTCTTTTGGTATCATTGTGACTTTCAACCTGCGGGCGTTTAGAGCGAGCTTGCTTGGGTTGAATATTATATTCTAGTGGGAGCCTCGAAATCGTCAGCGGGCAGCAACGCATTACTAACACTTTATTTAAGAAGCCGGCTTTACTGACCCCCTGGCTATGAAGTCAGATAAAGCCTTAGTTAGATAAGGTCAGATGACTTTTATTCAAGGCTCTTGACGCATTCTATGTGTATCTGTTCTACAGCGGGCATTTAACCGCCGCGAGGACGTAATTTGCAGTCCTCTCTCAGGATTCGTAAAACACAGCAGATTGCTATTATCGACACATTATAGATGATTAAATATGTAAGCACTGTAGCGAGTGGCAAGATGCCAACATAGACGGAGACCTTTTTTTATACCCGGTTAGTCATAACTGGTAAAAACGAATTTTACTTGAAACAAGGCTTCTCCGAAATCATGTTTCATTGGCAAACTTGTTTGCTTAAAGGAACTCAGCAACTCCCTGACTCTCTTTCTCTCTCTCTCTCTCTATATATATATATAGGTCTCTCTGATAACCGAGCTGTACGTCAGCCTCTGTAAAAGGGTCTATAACTTTTTTAATATATGCATGTATGCTTGTCTATCATAAATTTAAAAAATAAAGGCGCACAAATGAACCCATCTCTCTCATTATTTTTTTGACAGCGTTTAAATAAATATATAGCAAATGTGATCAATACTACGCCGCGGTATGTCCGGCGGTTCGCTAGATTGTTAATTGTCTCAGAACATTTTGATGTAACATAAACACATTTACCCGTCTGCTACCCGTCTCATACAGTCTGCTACCGGCTTTCGTCAGGAGTGCATCGGGTCTAGAGGTCTCCGTGTGAGATTGGTGATTTTCTGTGACCCCTGTCTTGCCTTGTGTCTTGTTGAGCATGGGGCGAGTCTTCTGTCGTGTCTGTCCCAATAGGGCCCGATGCTGAGACGCGGTGATTTGTGTACGCTACCTTTTACGTTTTATATCGTTGGCATTGACTAGGCGCTGCGAGTGCAGTCCTTCAGAGTGCAGCGGAGTGTCTGATGCTTGTCGACTTTCTTCTACTTTGAGTGCCTATGGTGGTGTTGTTCAGCAGATTTGTGTACAGGTAATTCCTTGTGAGTCTGTGCATCTGTCGTTGTAGTTGTATTCACAAGTGAGATTGGTATCTCAAGCATCCAGCGCCAGTGTGGACCTTGCTGGGTGAGGCATTACGGCTACATACAACAGTAGAAACCAAGAAGAGAGGGGCAACCGCTGTAAATAAACGTAAAGCAAAGCCGCAAGAAGAGTCGAAGGGGAAGAAGGAGAAGCTGATTGGAAACAGGGCAAGCAGGGGCGAATTTGAAAGTGTGTGCAGCAAGCGGCGGCCCTGCCAACGGTGCACTCAGTATCATCAGCTGTGGTGAACAACGTCACATTAGACGGTTCTCGAAACGAAGAGATCGCTACTAGTATTGAGTTGCCGGCAGCTCAGCTAATTGTGGATGCTAATGACAAGGAAGAGGGTGGGAATGATGTTTCGGGTAATGGATGGACCCAGGTGATAAATAAAGATACGGCAAAGAGACTTGGAAAACTTCAGTCACAGATTGAGGCTATCAGGGCAAACACAGTGCGTAATTACAAAGGTGTTTTCCGTATTGTAATTGCCCGGAGGATTGACCACGACTGTGACGGTGAAGTAAATATTGGCAGCGGGCCTTTTCAGGGCAACATGCTAGCTCTCTGTAATGAGCTGTTTCGGCTTTACCCTGACACTAAACCTGAATCGAAATCAGGTTATATTCATGTTTGGGCCAATGCAGTTGAAGTTACCAAAAAGGTGTTGGGTTTTACAGAGCTTCTTGTAATCCGCCTAACCACAAGTTGTAGAGACCTGGACAACAACTGGGCACGGATTACTCGGGTTGACCGTGGCTTCTCGGATGAGGACATATTAGCAAGCATGACGGCGTAGTGACAGTTAAGAGAGAAGTTGGGAAGCGACGAGTTGGGGATCAACTTACAGAGTTTGTTACAGATAGAGTTATTTTACGCCTTAATCGTGTGCCACCCACAGAGGTATTTCTGGCGTGCAGAAATCATAAAGTTGTTATGTACGCTGGCGCACCTATAGCGTGCTTCAAATGTCAAAAACTTGGTCATATACCCGCGAATTGTAAAAATGAGATTGCTTGTAGAAATTGTGGTGAGACTGGCCATCCTGCAGCTGAATGTAAACAGGCACCTAAATGTATAAAATGTAAGGGTTGCCATGCATCTTCCTCGTCATTATGTCCGTTACGCGCATACGAACTTGAAAAGCGAAAGATTTGGATGGAGCGCAGACTACTGCAACAAGTCAGTGTAGAGCATCCCGCCACGGCTATCAAAGTGATTGATCAAGTTCCTTCATCAACACCGGAATTGTCTGCTAGACATCCTGTCACGACGCAGGGTTTCAGTCGCTCTTACGAATCAGTTGTGAGATCAGTTGTTGTGGAAACCGCGGCTGGTCCAGAAGTAAATATCAATCTTCCGGGAATTACAACGATCCCCCAGAAACAAACGATAAATCGGCTGGCTAAGCCTACATCTACGACGAAGAAGACGACGTTCGGCAAAAAGAAGATGCTCCTGAAGCCAAGGATGCGCCAGGCTCCCAGGACAAAGAAAAGCGTGGCTGCAGCGTTTAAGCCCATCATGAGAATTTTAAATGCTATATGCCCATAAGCAGTGGGATGTCTGAAGAGCCTTTTTAGTGCAGTGGTTTCTTTTTGAGGAATCAGTTTGGATTTCGTAAGGCACGCTCAACGGAGCTGGCCCTCGCTCATCTATATCAGGAGGTCGCCAATTCTTTTTAAAACAACCAACTTTGCCTTGGCGTCTTTTTGGATGCTTCTGCCACCTGCACCGTGTAAATCATTCGTTGTTCTTAAATATGCTCGAAAAACTTGGTTGTGATAGCACTGTTTTGTTTTGGTTTAGGTCATACCTAGCGGAGAGGCAGCAGGCGGTAAAGGTAGATTGCTTTGAATCGCCCTTAGAAGAAGTAAACATTGGGACACCGCAAGGGTCAATCTTAGGACCGTTTATGTTTGTCATTTTGATCAATTTCATTATTGAAGAGATCGCGTCAGAAGGGTCTTGTGCACCCATCGTATATGCTGATGATACGACCTTACTTTTTCGTATTCAACCATCTGCAATACAGGCTGATGTACAGAAGGCTATGCAAGTAGTAGAGTATGCTGTTCTTGTGTTTGAAAAATTTGGTCTTGTGATAAATGCAACCAAAACTGGAGTCATGTTGTTTCGCTCTGCCAAAAGGGCCACGCAGGTTCAAATGCTGAAGCTCAGTGGAACGGAAGTGACACTTTCCTCTACTATCAAATGTCTGGGCTTAACTTTACATGAGACGCGTAGATGGCATGATCACTTAGACGTTATTATGCCTAAATGCTATGCGGTAATTTAATCTATTCGTCGTCTGCGAGAAGTAGGAGTGCCTGTCGAGGGTCTTCTTATGGTGTATAAAATGCTATTAGTGCCAATTTTTTGTTATGGTATTTCAATTTGGGGATTTCATAATAAGAATATAACTCATAGGGCCAAAGTCATTCATAATGATGCTCTCAGGGCAGTATTTAACTTGAGCCGCAGCGATTCGGTTCGCAAGTGTTTTGTAGACTTTAAGTTTTTACCACTTAGGGATATTTACAGGGTAAAAATTGCCACGCTTGCATTAAAGATGTATATAAGAGTTATTCCGGAGGATGCTGCTTTCTCTATAGGAGCTGCTGTTAGACGCACAACTCGACGTGCAACGGAATTTGTGAGGCCAGTTGCTTTAAAGCAGTCCACTCGTCATGCTCTCGCATACACCCTGCCGACTATCTGGACCGAACTTTCCAAAGAAATTCGTGTACTTACCTCAGTTAGATTATTCAAATGTGAGGTGAAAAAAATGGGTAACGAGTAAAAATTCTAGTCAAACTAGTTTCCCGTCAATAGGTTAAAGAAAGTGTGTCATGTATGTGAACGGGAGAAGTGTTTAGCGATGTCAATTGCTAGTTTCGTATGGAGTAAGACATTTAAAATATGAAATAAATAATGTTGGTGTTTATACACATTTTAAATATTTTTATATACGGGAACTTAAGCATTGAGAAATTACGGTTCCGTGAATAAACCTCAAATTGAAATTACCCAGCCCCGGAACTTATACAATATATTATATATATATATATATATATATATATATATATATATATATATATATATATATATATATAAATATATATATATATATATATATGTGCAACCTATATTACTTCCTCCACTTTTATTACTACCGTTGTCTAACGGTAGTATTTTGTGTATTTATTGTGTATTTCCCGAGATATGCGTTTGTCAGGCGTGATTGCACCCTCTCGTGCTCGCGTTTCGACTCCCAAACCATTCAGGAATGATACAGTGCGCCAGTCCATTATTAAACTCTCCGAAGGAGATGTTTCTGGCGTCGCCAGACTCATCGTTTTCACAGATATTTTAACGCCCGGCATTGACCGTATAGAGACTTTGCAAAAACAACGCCCATTAGCTCCCGAGTACCTAGAATGGCCGACACTGACCAGAACCCCTATGTCCTATGTCACATCAAAGGAAGATATTCAGGTGGCTATTAAGAGCTTCTTTAAGAGCTCCGCCGCAGGGCTAGACTTTATTAGACCGCGATTATTAATGGATCTTCTTTCCCCGCCTCTCAACGACGTTGCCGCTAGCTTGCTCTCTGCATTGGCAAAGGTTGTAGACATGCTTCTTTGAGGCAACCCCCCTTCTTGCCTTCAACCGTTGATCTTCGGCGCAAGACTATTTGCCCTTAAGAAAAAGGACGAATCGGTACGTCCGATTGCTTGTTCGTCTACGCCACGCAGGCTCGCCGCGAAAATTGGATGAAACCGGATATAGGCTTCACCAGATATACAGTTACTATGAGAACTTCTGCCCGGCTGCGAGGTGACCGCTAAGGACGATCTGGAGATACAAGGTGTACCACTTTGTCCCGAAGGGCTTAGAGCAGCAATTGATCGATAGAGATTAAAGCTGGAAAAGCCGCCGCTCGCCTTCCTCTTCTATGAGCCCATCGGGGACTCTTCTTACTCAGGTCTTCTTTCTCTTCCTTGAGACTCATCCACCTTTTTCGAGGAGCTGACCGTTCTAATCGGGCCAACGACTTGCAAGCGCTCAACGAGTTGATACTCTCTAACCCTCGAGGTTCTGCTTAACACATCTCTACCGCTTAGCGCACGGCAACAGGCATTACTGCCCGTCTCTCAAGGAGGCCTCGGGGTTCCGAACTCGGAGACCTTGGCCGGCCCTGCCATAGTCTCATCCATGCTAAGCGCAGAAAACAGGGCAACCTCCTTTTTAGATACAGCAGGAGTTGGCCAGTTTAGAAGCCGCTTAGCCCAGCTTCAGGAGAACCTTGAGGCCCGGTACGGAGGCAGGCCTGACAACATACTATCCCAACGTCACTGGACCCTTTTGCACGCTGAAGTACAACGACGGCTCTCTAATGAAGCTGCCGACGACACGACCAGAGCTCGCCTAAACGCCGTTTCCGCCAAGGATTCAGGCGCCCTAGTTACACGCGCCTCCTAGTGCACCCATACGAAACCTTCTTGATGACGAGACGATTCGCATAGCAGTAGGCCTACGACTGGGCACAGACCTGGTTAGTCCCCATCGGTGTCAATGTGGTCACCCCGTCGACAAACTGGGACATCACGGCCTATCGTGTATCATCAGCGCAGGCCGACGCCCTCGACATGTCGCTATCAATGAGACCTTCAGCAGAGCCCTTAGGTCATGCGGTCGTCCGTGCATACTCGAACCCCCGGACCTCTGCGTGGAGGACGGCAGGCGTCCAGACGGGATGTCACTTACCACCATTCAAGCGAGGCAAAATGCTGGTTTGGAATGCAACCGTTACCGACTCCCTAGCACATTCTATAATCGGTGGCGGCGCATCCGAAGCTGGTTATGCAGCCCACCTTGCGGAGACCAACAAGCTAAGAAAATACTCATCAATTGGGTATCCCCGCGAATTCTGGCCTCTCGCGTTTGAGACCTTGGGTGCTCCTGGCGTTCGGACCAGACAGCTGATCCGCAAAGTCGGCACTATGTTAAATACGTCAACCAGTGATAGCAGGTCGTCATCCTTTTTTAAACAACGTCTGGATTTTGACATACAACGCGGAAACGCAGCCTCTGTTCGTGGTACTTTTCTGAAGTAGTCTCGGCTTAGCCTAGACGAAGCGGACACGTGATAGTCACAATACACACCCGCTAGGCCCATTGGCATAGCTAAGCTTCCGTATATGTGCCCCACATACATATTGTAATACACGAAAAATAACTTTACATGCAGTGATTAGTGTCGATTTATTGTGTTTAAGCTAACTAGAAGTAGACAGAATGAATTGCAAAGAACCTTCCGGAACACGAAGTGCATAAATTGTAATATTGTTTAACATATTTGCAGCGTAAATGTGCAATGTACATTAGGCTTCGAGACATTTCGTGTCCTCAATGTTAAGCAATCTAAGTTGATTATTTGAGCTGCGGTAGGTGGCAATGTCCGTTAGGTATCAACAGCATGCCAATCCTCAGTAATTGCATGCACAAATATTGTTACGTGCTAGCTTATCTGGCAGATTAAACTATGGAAGCCCAAAAACTCATTATAACATATTGTTGATTGGGTCTACGTTCTTATTTATAAAGGGCAAACAACACATGGTATTGCCGAGAAAGGCGTAATTTTTCGTTTCAGATAGTTTATAAACGCTGCAATAATTAAAACGTTAAACATCATCAATTTATACTATGTCGCAAATATGTTTATACGTACATGTATATTCAATATATTGTTACAAAAACATACACACATTATGTGTCCTAGATAATGCATATATAATAAATGATGAAACTTAAATGAGAAACTTTAAATACAGAACATTTCATAATCATATATCAGTTTGGTTAACACATCTCTGATATATGCATGTTGCACTTAAGAAAAAAATCCTTTCGGGGCTGACTTTCAGCCAAGATTTAACGTCCACAGGACTGCTTGCGCATTGCCTTACAGACGGACCCCTATAAATACAAATGTGCAACGGTGGGGCTCGAACTCGCGCACCTATGTGTCTCCTCCGGTCGCGAGGCGCAGATGCATGCCACCACGCCACCAGGCCTTGACATGCATGTTGCACTTACACCGTACTAACATGTCGAACTATTGCACAGCGCATATACTGCGAATACAAAGACGCTTGTTGAAACTCACAATTACATAATGTAATTCGGTTTGTTTGTTACGATTAAACTTCACATAAACAACTAAGACACACGCAAAGTAATAAACATGCTTAATCTTAAATCAAATCTCTCTTTCATTATGTTTTTGATACAGTGTTCGAATAGATAAATATACTTAATTGGTTTGCTATCTGGCACTACGTGCACCGGCAAATACTACAGCGCATATTGTCAGAATTTCCTGGCTGGCTGTCCAGGGTCTTAGGTCTATTTTACAATGTTTACATGGCAACTAGCAAAAGGTGTTTTAAAGGATAACTTAATTTCTTGACTATGATACTTTATGAAACTTGTAATATTTAAAAGGTATAACAGTATCAATTTACACTGTTTTATGAGCATGTTTATACGTAGGTACATGTGTTACATATTGTTAAAATAAACATATACACAAAATGTGTACGAGATTATGCATATATGAGGGCACGATAATACTTAAATTATAAACCTCAAACACAAAACATTTTTTAACCACAAATAATGTTGGGTAGCACTCACCACTTCCACCCAAAATATGGGAAATATTATTTTCGGAACCTTTTCTGTTTTCAAAGGTATCAACTTTAAATTAGTCTGAGCCCGTATTCTCCTGTCAATCGTCATGCCAGATTTCTAGAAAGACAAATCGCAGGGGTAATATGATGTTTTAATGGACTTATCTCCAATGAATTATTTAAATTAGACACAAAATATCATATTTTCACAGTAAATCTGTAGTTACACATTTTAACTGGCATATATCCGAGCAAAATTTATTATTCAATTTTAGGGTTACAGAAAAATTTGCTTTTATAAGCTTTGATCTATTAGCTGGTGTTATAAATTCAAGTGAGAGAGTTTAGAGCCTTAGGCGGTCTTCCATCAGGGAAAGACATACTGAACATCTGTCATTACTGGCTGCAAAAAATGAGGCTCCAGATGAGCTCGCTGATCTGTCCATTAGACCTTGAATCTCACTTCAATCTTTTTAAGTAGGTAGGGAAGGATTTGTTAACCCGACTGGATATGGGAGAGGTTCGCTGAGAGGCCAAAAGTCCTCCCTTTTGCTAGTTAGCTTTGCCATATGATCTGAATTTTTATTTGAAATTTGTTATGACTTCGTGGTGGCTGTTTTAAGTTCAGGCATTAAGTCTATTTCTGTCAGTCGTCAGGTGCGATCGTGTTTGGCTTTCCTCCGTACACTTAGTCGAAACGTGCAGGAACCCGAGGCCTGTAATAGGCGATTCAATTGTACTCGACGGCTTTAGTGGTAGGGAGCCCAACACAATCACTAATCACTACAAAGTTCTGTAATATTTTTTTGGAAAAAAAATTGGTCCGTGTGTTCGAAGAGTTCCAAAAAAGTTCATACGTTGCCTACCGAGCGAACAAGGGCAGTGGCTCTAGCCATCAGTAGTCTAGCCTGGCTGGGCTTCCTGGATGTGTATATGCATTTAACCCACCCAAGCTTACCAACCACACGACCAGTAGAAAAACATGAACACAATGGTAAAGAGCCTTACGG
>QVRM01003065.1:0-42790 GCA_003439945.1 Dermanyssus gallinae
CAGTCCCAGCATGCCTACCGGGAGGGTCTCGGACTGCACGTTATACCCAACATGTCCCATGAAGGTTGTGGACGTGGACAAGCGGGCAGGTTTTGCCGGCCAACGAGCAGGGCGAAATCTGGCTGCGTGGGCCGACCCTAAGCAAAGGTTATTTGAACAATGCGAAGGCCACCGAAGCAGCGTTCTCGGATGGGTGGCTTCGCACCGGCGATATTGGCTTTTATGACGACCTTGGCCGTTTTTTCATCGTCGACAGGATCAAGGAGATGATAAAGTGTTTGGACAGTCAAATAGCACCTTCCGATATCGAAGCCGTCATTCTAAGAAACGGCTTGGTAGAGAGTGCTCTCGTGCTGGGGGTGCCTGATAACAAGTATGGAGAAGCGCCGACAGCGTTTATCGTGCCGAAGAACTTTGTGCGAAACCTCACAACACTACGAGAAGACATCACAGCAGACATCAGAGAGAAATGCGCCGTTCACAAGCAGCTATACGGTGGTATATTCTTTCTGAGCAATCTGGCAAAAACAGATACGGGCAAATTCTCACGGAAGGATCTCCTCAAAGCGCATCTCGAGCAGAAGCTACCATACCTTAAGCTATAATCGCGTTGCGCACATACTGCTCATTGCCGCAGCAATTCAGTAAATTGTGTTGTGAACCTAGAAGCTGAAATATTTTCTATACTTGCCCACGATACCCTAAAGGAAAAGACGTACGGTTGTCAACATAGAGCTTCAGACCGTTCTTCATTATTTGCAACTGAAGCTTAAAAGTGATATTTGCACTCATTAAACCCTATTGCATTATCAATTTGATTCATTTAGTATGAACCAAATGTACAATATTTGCCAATCAGCTTTGAGCTAAAATTAGCCCGTCCGCGACGAATTTGTTTTCTTTAAACCGTTTAGTACTGTAGTACATCCATCCACATTTCGGATAATATGTCGCCAGCAACGGGACCACTTTAACATCACGCTTAACATGGCTGCGACATTGCACTCTTTTTCAGCGTATATATATATATATATATATATATATATAAGGATCAGTATATTTATATCATTAAAACCATCAAATGGATGCAAGGTGTGTTCGGTTTATTATATATATATATATATATAATATATATATATATAGTAAAGGGAATTCTCTTTTCATTCATAGACAAGCGACTAAGTTACAACCCTATCCAACACAGATGTGGATAGATCTCAGATCTTCAATCGAACTCTTCTAAAAAACCACATTAATCCACTGGGTCCTGAGTTCGAGTCACCAAACTGAACTATACATTTAATTTGGTACATACAAATGGAAATATTTGATGTGAACTTATCAGTCAAATGAGTAAGTGTGGCCTAATAAATTATTACCTAATAACTTATTAAACCACTCTTACTAATTTGTGCAGCTTCGTGTGTTGAATACGAACTAGCAGACTGCGAGGGGCCAGAGCGTCACAACCTTCCAGGTAGCGGATCCTCTGTCATTACCTTGGCTTAAAAGGTGAAAGGATAGCGCCGTTTAGTGCGGCGTTGGCCGATTCCGAGTCGGTTTATCCACTAACAGGATTGGCTTCATCTGCTTATTAGCTATGTTATTACTGTTTTTGCAGAAAATAAATCATCATGCACAAGCTGATTGCAAGGCGGATTTCGATCAAGCATATTTTGTAGTGTTAAACCATGAACTGTTACCCTGGCGGTAGTAGCCTGTTGTTTGCTCACACATCTCTCATCCACTACAACTAAACGCCGGTTCCTCGGTGGTTGCCGACAGGTCCAATTCTTTAACGAAAGCCGGATTTCGTTACTGAAAGCAATATGTTATAGCTGGTTCGATCTTTATCCGGAACAATTTCATTGCTGTAGTACTATCCACAGATTTGAGATCTCTTATCAAGCTCATCGCTAATATTGCTTGTGCATGCTTGACATGTTCAATATGTCTCATGACGCGAAGCGCCAGAATCGGTGGCCAAGAGGACCCCGACAGTATGACAGTTGCCATGTCTTGCCTCCCATGGTCAGCGGACTTAGGGAATGTTTCTATAGGCAGCTTGAAGCTCTGATCAACCTTGTTTTTTTGCAGCGAAGGTGCCCCCAGCACGCATTATTCGAGCACTTATAAACAAAGGCGTGTCCCACTACATACGACGCATTCCAGGGTCGTATCTAAAAGCCCAAGTATCTACCTACAAAAACGTGGACTATGCCGACAGAGGCGGGATACCTCAAGGGTCCGTACTGGGACGGACATTGTCACATATAACCTACGATAAAGTATTAAGACTTCCACATCCTCCGGGAGTTTACTCCGTTGCCTACGCAGAATCAGATCTGGCACTAATTGTTACAGCCCGTGACGAGAACCCGCTCAAAGGAACAGCCAACGGGCCGGACCCCTGGCGAATATTCGACAATACCTCCACACGCTAGGCCTCATATTGGCTTCACAAAAATCGAAAGCTTGAAACAAAAAAATCGAAAGCAATTCTTCTGAACGGCCTGAAGCGTCATCCACAGAACCTACGCTCACACTTAAAATTACCCACGCCCATAGTCAAGTACCTGGACGTGATCCTGGATAGGGCTCTTACAAGAACATTTGATATGCGCTATGCAGCAAAAATGCTGCAAAAGCCTCAGCAGAGCTACGAAACCCCTTCCGCAAAAATTACCGCCACACAGATTCGACCAGGGTAAATATTAAAGTGGCCAGGCGAAGTGATCTCGTGAAAACAAGGGGCAAAGAGGAGGATTTGATTTTAGTGTATTTGTGAGTCCCGCACTGCCGTAGCTTTAACAACGTCGCCCAGTGTGCTTCATACATTTCCCAGTTTATATATTGCCTTGACAGGCAAATATATATATATATATATATATATATATATATATATATATATATATATATATATATATATATATATATATACATATACATTCAGTAATGAAAAGAAAGCGTGTAAAGAAGAATTGCGCTTATGGCATCAACAGATGACGTGGCTTGCAATCAAAGGGGTGCGCAGGGGTTGGAACAAGCGCGTCAGACCGGTGGGGGAACCGTGAGTGACCTTGGTCACAAGATCCGATTAGGCGCTCGCCACTTCTCTTAATGCTTTATAGTACTGTTCCACTGATATCTGGGCCATTAGAGAGTGAAGCTTAAGGGGGACGCTGTGTTCGTAGGGAGTCTTGGCGGGCCAACCGCTGGGGTCCAGCCCAACACGGCTCGAGAGGGGGATACGCCACACTCGTAGCAACAGTGCGTCACAGTATTCACCGTCCTCCACCGAAAAAAAAATATATATATAGTGCCACGAGCTAGGATGAGTGGAAAAAGTGTCAGTGAAAACGGAGGCATTAGGCTTTGATGTTAAACCCATATGGGAAATAATAAATAAAAGCAAACGCAGACTAGGAAACTGGCCACACCGCTAAACTAAACCATTGTGATAATTCAGCTAATAGTATAACTGCACTACAGACGAGGATGTTTGTAATCAATGTATGTAATGATACTATAGAACTAATACAATAATGTAATAAATCCTTCACCGGTTTGGCGCCAAGGAGTGCGGTCGTGTATCTACGGAGCTTTGAGGCAGCATGTTTTCCGTGTCAGTGCAGGAAGGTAGATCCCGAAAGTGAGATACCATAGAGTGGTGCGCGGAAGTCAGTGATCATGTAGGTGTACTGTGTGTGGTCATGCGACATAAGAGCAAGGCCGCTGTGAAGCTAAAGCGGGACCTCTTCAACAAAGTGAAGCAGAATAGAAATTACTCTTGTAAAGTTCGAGAGGCTCCGAACGGTCCGCCGCGTATTCAATGATCGAACGAATATGATCTGATTCTAAAAAACACCAACGGCTGTTCAACTAAAGGGAGCTAACGCAGTTTAACAATGCACTATTTAAAACATATCTGGCGTGGTATACGTATATGTACTGATATATCGCATGTATTGTATAGCAGTATTCCACCTTACAGTATATTTTTGGGAACAAAATCATTTATTTATTATATTTTTAACATTGACAACACATTTTTTTTTACATTTTTGCAAGGAGTCGATAGTAATTTAATAACATACAACAGTTACTATTGTGCAGCTGGAATGAAATTACTTTGTTAGGTGTTGTTTGATACTAGTGGCAGCAACGCCGGTATAACTGTACGTAAGATACAGGTGAAGCTTATCTTTTTTTTGTGTACTAAAAAGTATAGATATCTCTTTAAGGGTCCAGACTGTGTCTTAAACCCCCGGCCCGGCACTCCTCGCAGCAGACCCAGAAAAAAAACAGACATAGACTTCGATTTGGAAGACGAAGAGAGCATATCTGCCACAACTGAAGGAACTGTCGAATATACGCCAGGTGTCCGTTGACTGCTCTTTTGAGCAGATCCTCGTCACAGGCGGTATCGATCGGTGCCAGATCGCCTGTGTAGGCGACTCGAGTACACTCCCGGAAAATGTGGGAGCCTAAGTTAAAGTTATATTTCACAGGGTTAATCCCACAACGACAATCAATAAGTACAAGCTAGGAAATTGTGCAAACATAGCAACACTGAAGGAAAAAGTAGACTTAGTTAATATGCACTTCGCTACAGTTGGAGAAATGCTCAGCCTATCAAATGGATCGACAACAGATGACGAAAACCTACCAACCTATAGATGTCGAGAGCCCCTCCGGTCACTACCACCGGTAGAAAAAGAGGAAATAGAAGAAACAATTAGACAAATTAAAAATGACAAGTCACCTGGAGAGGACAAAATGACAAACAATATAATTAAAGCAAACAGTGACATCTTCACGAGGATAATATGGAGGCTGGCAAATTCAATATTTACGCACGGTCGCTTTCCTAGTGCACTTAAAAGATCAAAACTTGTACTATTATATAAACAGGGACGCAAAGACAACATAAGTAACTTCAGACCAATCTCACTCCTCAGCAATTTAGGCAAACTAATCAAAACGTTAATTGTAAAACGCATAAAACGACATCTTGACTGTATTAAAATACTACATAGTAATCAGTTTGGGTTCAGAAAAGGCAAAAGCACACAGTCGGCGTTAATGGCTGTGCACGAGACACTAGCTCAAGAGGTAAATAAGGGTAACAGACCAGTAGGTGTGTTTTTAGATTTGTCTAAGGCTTTTGACAGCATTCCACATTGCCGCTTATTGCATAAAATGCAACGTATGGGAATCACTGCAAAGGCACTAACCGTGATAGAAACGTAATTAAATAACATAAAACAGGCATACTCGTTCAACAACGAGTCCTCCGAAGTTACCTTGAGACCTTTTGCCGTCCCTCAAGGAAGTGTGATGGGTCTTCTTTTATACATTTTGTATTGCAACGATTTCTTTCAAATAAAGGACTGCTCTACTAAATACATGTACGCGGATGACACAGCACTTATCTATACACAACAATCACTTGAGAATACGCAACACATAGAACGAAGCTTAAGTAAAATCGGGACGTGGATGAAACAAAACGGACTTGTGATAAATCACAGCAAAGTCATTAATCGTCCTGCAGAAGAAAGCCTTAAGATTGGTCTGCGGTGCTAAACACAGCGTTAATGCAGCGACACTTATGGACAGTTAAAAGGTTTTGCCTTTTCGACATCAGTACGCAGAATCAGTGCTCTCAAATTTTCTTCTGAAAGAGGCACATGTTGGGCGTGAGATACAAGAGAGACAAATATCAAGTCACCAATATCCTACCAGAGCACGCCAACATGGCACCCTCAATTTGGAAAACATAAAAAGTGAAACCATGAAAAGACGGGCTTCCAGTCATTTTATTAAGCTATTAAATAGTTGTCCTGATAACATACGACAACAAACAAACGAGAACACTAGACAAATCAAGAAACAAATACGAGAACACATTACATCACTCAGCCAGGAGCAACTGTCCAGGTTAATTGAATAAACCACCATTCCAATAACACAAAATGTATAACACTCAAAAACTACGCATTACGCACAAACACATCATCACATGAAATGCAAACACAGTCAACATGTAACCACCGTAACGAGTTTCCTTATGAACGCCCACACACATTTCAGCAGCCATGAGACGGCACAACTACACGTATGCAGACACACGTGTGCAGATATATATATATATATATATATATATAGGTGTGTGTGTACATGGTGCCATAATCATACGTGCCAAAACCGTGACATGTGGGAGACAGCGACGTGAGCCTACACATTGCGTCACTTGTCGGCCTCTAAGCGTACTGTCCATGGCCGAGGCGGGTGGCCATATCTGATTGTCCACGAAGACCATGAAATACAACTTCAAGCGACCACTAATATTCTATATTTCGACCAGATCCCTGAACACTCAGGCAAAATATTATTTACTGGCTATAATTATTACTATTATTATCATTATTATTTTTTAACTACTATTATTTTTTAAAACATAAATATAATACGTAGGTAACACGGTGCTAAGAAGATGAAAAGAAAAATACATCATATGTATTGGATGTTCCAGTGCTGCGTACACGGGCTTTTAGCCTTACGAACTACACGACTATAATGTTGTAATACACATAAGATACTGTAAATAAAACGCACTTTAAAAAAAAGAAAAAAAAAGTTGGTCCCAGAACGAACTCCGGGAGGGACTCAGGCTGTAACAACATAGTCCACACAAATTATGGCCAGACAATGACGACCGCTTTGCTCTCCGCGCGTGCTCTCTGTGTTTCTGCTATGTTTTGAACTTTTCTGATAGCCAAATACAATTATTGAGTGTATGCGTTAGGCCACGGTTCGGATCTCTTTGACTGAGATTGGCTCGAAGATACATATATATATATGTATATATATATATATATATATATAATATATATATATATATATATATATATATATATATATATAGAAAATATTGTGATGATTTATTAATCATTTACAATACGTTTGCACACTCGGCAGTGCTCGCCTTAATAAAAATGGTGGTAAAAAGGTGTCACGTGAAGTTAAGAGTCAGTTGTCCGTGTCCTTGTTTGATGGTAGCCCCCGCTCTTATGGACCCGGTGCGAGCGATATATCCTCAAGGTTCCTTGCAAAGTTAAAACGGTGAGATCCATAAGATTCCTCTTCGTGACGCCGAGCCCCAAGAGCGTCCTCGCAGATTCGGAGTCCCATACACCACTCATAGAGATAGTGATGGATCCGAATCTGCGAGGTTTTTGCGGGCAGGGGAGCGCCGCTCTTAGGAACTCGACGTCATATTTGGCGATCTTGTCTTGCCGTGCTTTTGCCAGGTCCCGGTTCGGGCCGCAAACCTCGGCATCTAAAACCCAGACCTCGGTAGGTGTTGTTATTACGAGGTCGGGCTTTAGACCCGGTGCGCCCGGTCGACGGAATACTCGCTCACGAATCACCTCATGACCCCTTTCGCGGAGAAGACGCGCCACGCGATCACAGACGTCGTCATGTCTCTTTATGGTTTGTTTGTGTGTTATATCGCACATCTGAGCGACATGAGCCAACGTCTCAGGCGCATGACACCCGTGCCTACAACGTTTGTTGTAGCCCGGGCGTCCCCTGGCCAATCTGGCACGCGTTGGTAGTGCGTTGATCCTGAGCTTTAGTAGGTTTAAATACTCCTTACCAGATAGGTAGGGCATACCCTTAATCCAGTAATGTACAAAGGGCGTTTCGTGTGCTTTTTTAAAATGTGCCCCATCGAACGTGTTGTGTAGTTGTTGAGACCAGTAATCGGTCTCTTGTGTAGCGGTCTCAATGGAAATTCCCAAGCGCTCGCAAAGAAGTCTTGTTTTCGCAAGATCTTTTTTAAAGTGCTCGGTGGTTAGCATCCATTGGACCCCAAGGTGCGTGGAGTGTTGTAGTGCTGTCAGGCGGGAGAGGCGGATTCTGGGAATGAATGTTTGGAGGCAGGGGATGTCCAGACCGCCGTGTGCGTGTACAGGAAGGCGTTCGGCACCGAGTTTTCGAGCTTAAGCCATTTCGACTTAACAACCTTTCTGATCTCTTTATCTAGGTCACTAAGGAGTGCGTAAGATGGTCTGGAACCGGAGACCGGAGATATATATACATATATGTAATATATGTATATATATGTATATATATATATATATATATATATATATATATATATATATATATATATATATATACATATATATATATATATAAATACCTGACGCTTAGCCATTTAAAAAGTCTAGAAAGGCCAGATATGTTAAGCGTGTTTTGCGGCTTCCAAAGTGCGCTTCGGCAACACTTGCCTTAGAGAGTGCGGAGAGAGCACACTTATTGAAGACCTAGCACTTAGTAACACACCATTTACACCGCATATTCTAGACTCATATCGAGCCTACAGAGAAAATAGAAATTTAAAATTTGTAGCTGAGAATAATGCTGATGGCCCGGTCTTTTCTTCACGTAGATGGAAAAGAGCCATGCAAAGGAACCGCTTGCTAATCTGCCGAATAACCTGGCACGGGTACCACCATTACATATGCATGAAGCCAAGCTGTTTTAATATTGAAAAATGTGTTTGTAGCTTTTGCGGAGAGTTTGATATTGGACGCTATCATATACTTGTGTGCCCAGAAATTTGCGGAACGTCCTTATCATCCAAAGTTAAATTTATATTGTAAGACCAAAAAGTCACATTGTGACACCTTGTGAAAATTGAATCAACTATCTACCAATTTTGTGGTGAAATAAATGCTGAATATATATATATATATATATATATAGCCAATTTGATCGGCAATATGTGGATATATATATAAATATATGTACTACAATATATTTTGCAGTTTAAAATGTAATTGAAAAATGTGCATGCATCTTGCTGGGATTCAATACGCGACTCTTTTTAAACTAAAATATATGTTACAACTATTTTTAAAGGAACCGCTTGGGCATTACCTTACTAATCGATCCCCGGTGTATATATTCCCTTTAGTCTACCCCGCCAAAAAAACAATAAATACATATATATATATATTTTTTTTTTTGAGGGGGAGGAGGTATTAAATACAGTTACGCACTATCGCTACGAGTCTCTATCTCTACGGTTGGATGTTACTTCGTTGAGACCCATACCCACTAAACGCACTTCTCCCATAAGCTTTACTCTCTGATAGCCTAGATCTTCATAAAACAGTACTATGAACTATCAGGAGAAGTGGCGAGCGCGCTTTTAGATCAATTGGCTGGGGTCACCCAAAGGTTTCAGCACTTGACTACCACCTGTAAGCCGTTTTTCAAGCTGGACTTTTCTATGGATGCTCGCGGGTTGAAGCAGCAGTTATGTAGAGGAGACGATGTATTCTGTAAACTCTATTAGGCTGGACCGAGGTGGATCGCTGACCTCGTGATGTGGGTCTCCTTCCCTGGTCCATTTCTCTCGGACGAGTCTGCTTGCCCTTAACTGCGTAGACACCCAGGCCGAGCACTGTAGCACTGTGTGACTTGGAGTGTCCTCATGTGCCTCTTGGCAAAATACGCGTAGCCTTTCCAATTCGGGACAAATACGAGTTGATGTTCCGATGTCCCCTGAAGATCCGGCTGAGGCGATAGGTGAGGTCTCTTCTGGCCTCTCTGTCCTTGAGATCCCAGGAGATCGACCCTGCCAGCACCAGAACAGTATTCGTGCTGACTGAGCGGTACCCCTGAATTACCCTCAGGGCTGCTACCCTCTGATTCATTCGTAGAATTTGCTTTGCTTTCTTCGTCTTGAGAGTCGCTTTCACCCAAACTGACGCTCCGAATATTGATTCCCCGACCGTTGTTAGCAGTGCCCTTGTGCGGGCCCGGGGGCCACGGATGTTCGGCAAAATATTGGCTATAGCACACACTGCCTTGCCTGCTTCTGTTATTACCTTTTTATGTGGCTGAAGCCATTCATCGCAGTATCCAGTGTGAGCCCGAGGTAGCGGGCTTCCTTTACCATTTTAATGTTTTTGCCGTCAAGCCGTAAAGTAAGCAAACGGATTCTCTTCCTCTCTGTGAGGAGTATTGCTTCGTCCTTTTCCGGGGCCAGTATAAGTCCAGCTGCGCTCATCCACTCAAAGTAAACAGCTTTATTCATATTCAATTCAAGTTTGTTGGCAGTTTTAGCCTCCACGACTATTACCAGGTCGTCGGCATAGGCCACTGTATCCACTCCTTTGGGGAGGCCTGTCAGACGGAGGACGTCATCGTAAGCCAAGTTCCAGAGTTGTGGGCCAAGTATAGACCCTTACGGGACCCCGGCTGTCATTTAGAAGCTAACCTGACCTTTGACAACTGTTCGTGGTTTAAGGTAGCCGGATATAACCTTTACCTGATACGAGGGGACTTTCTTTCATATCAGTGTGTCTAGAATGGTTTTCCATGGTAGGCTGTTAAAAGCGTTCTTAACGTCTAGAAGTGCGACTAGGAGGAGCTGCCGTGCCTGTATGGTGGAACTGCGCAGCAAATGCGACACATTTGCAACGCGTCGTATTGCAGTTAGGACTGATCGGTTCTCGCGAAAGTCGTATTGTGTAGCTAGCAGGCCGTGTTCCTCTGCGAAGAGCCTGCGACTTTCCGCAATTATGGCCTCCTATCCTTTTGCGAGCGCACTTAGCGGGCATATCGGCCGGTGTCCCGCGTTTCCTTTGGAGATGAGGATGACTTCGGCACGTTTTTAGTATAGCGGAAAAGTGCCGATTTTGTGCAGAACATTGAAAGTATCCGCAACTATCTGAGGGTGCTCCGTAAATAGAAGTTTCACTGCCTCAGTGGGAACCCCGTCTAGTCCGGGGGCTTTACCGGTCTTTTGTCTGTGAGCTGCGCGTGTAGCCTCGCATGGTTGAACAGACGGAAATGTCTGCCTGGAAATGTTCTCATAAATACCCATTTCGAGAGGCGCGTGGGTCGGGAGAAGCTTTGTTAAGACCGCCTTGGTGGTATTTTTTTCATTCGCCCTGACTATCTTGTACGGTTTCCCCCGGTATCGTCCTCGACATTGTTGAGGAGCTTTCTCCAGCCCCTAGTTCTTCTATCGGCTATGGCTTGCTTAAGTAAGGCCCTGTTTCTCCTATACTCTAGTAATGCTTGATTGCGTGCGTCTGCGTCTCGTTGTTTCCGTTTGAGAGCACGCCTTGCTTTGCAGCACTCTTTACGTTTGTCCGCAATCTTCTGCGTCCATCAATATTTAGGTGGGATGTTTCCTCACCTGGGGTTAACGCTGTTGGAAACCGTTGTCCCGCACACCTCTACGAGGAGTGCTTGTAGGTCGTCTGCGGTTTTGTGGGGGCTGGATAGGACTTTTATTTTCCTCCCAATTTCGTCCTTGAACCTTGACTCGTCTGTGGGTCTGAATCGCTTCTTAAGAGAAGTAACTGATAGAAGGTTTTGAATCCTCAGCCAAGTCTCAATACAGTAATGGTCGCTCAGGTCTTTCTCGTCCACTAGATTCCTCCAGCTTATAGCTTTTGGCGCGAGGATGTCGTTGCATAACGTGATATCCACCTAAGACTCGCTGCCGTAGCGATGGAGCGTGGCTTCCCTTCCGTCGTTTAATACTTGAGGATCGAGTGATGCTGCCCATTCTAGTTGAGTCCTGCCCCTTTTATCGGATCGAGGTGATCCCCAGACTTCTGACGCTAAGTTAAAGTCCCCTGTTATTAGCACGCCGTTTTCGGGCTTCGTGCAGCTTCTATTGCAGTTGGCCTGAATTATGCTTATTTCGCTTATCATTTTTGTGCGGAGGAGTCGCGCTGGGTCAGACTCTAACCGCGCCCTTGGGGCCCTGTGTCCTCCATTCGTAGGGTCCCTTTAAGACAGTGGCAACGGGCTGCTGTTTGGTCGTAGGCACCTCGTTTTCTTTATTTGGCTCTACATCCCCTGTCTTGTCCCTGCTAGCTTGCGTCACAGCTTGCCGCTCCTGCATCTTAGCCTTAAGAAGTTAAAGGTAGTTAGGACATGCTGTGCATCTAGCTCTGTGGCCCTCGTCGTTACATACGTAGCATTTAGGGAGTACCGCCTCACAGTCACGGGCTAGATAGTCCTTCTGCCACAGCGGTAGAATTTATGCTTGTTTGCTTTCTTGTTTTTACACGCAAGGGCCGTGTGCTTGATCATGGCAGTTGTAGCACGTGGAAAGGGTTATCCATCCCTCGACCATGCAACTGCTTTCTCCGACGGTCACGATCTTCTTCAGTAAGATTCTACGGGTTTCACTCCTTGGTAAGCTGACCAAGAACTGCCTCTGTTTTTAGTAGCCCTGGGAGCTTATGTCCGAATCCTGGAAGACTCTTGTATTTTCAGTATCTTCCGAATGTTCTGTTCTATAGAAGGCGCCGTGAGCAACGGGCTGATTCCCCAAAGGATAACAGTTGCTGTGGGGCCGCTGTACTGCCTGGTATCGACCTGTCCGCCCGTCTTTTGTCTGAGGACGTCTGCAAAAGTTGTGCTGCTGCCAGGGCTTTCTTCATCAACTCTTAGGATGGTGTCCCCCCCTTATTAGTAATGACCGTCCCTATTTTTACCCCGCTGTCCGCTGTATTGACTAGTGGGCGCATCTTTTCAATCATGTATCTGGTGAAGAGCCTGCGGCAGGTCTGATCCTAACAGAAATATATTCCTTCTGCCCTCTCCGCAAAGTTGCCTCGACACCGTGCTGGCGCGGCACACGTCCTTCTCGGGTGATGTCGACTTTACACCTTATCTTTCTACAGCATGCTTCTACTGCATTTCTTATGATGCGTCCTTCCCAATGTGGAGAAATGTACAAGACATTGGGTTTTTGGAGCCAATGTTGTGTATGCTTGTCGATGAAGCAGACGCCTTACCGTCCTGTTCCTTTTCAGGTTCGGTTTCATCTGGGCTTTCTAGCTCAAGCTGGGTGCTATTTCTGAGGATTGACACTCCCCTTGCCTGTAGAGAGGCCGCTTTTTCTGCCATCGAGAATTGCCCTGTGAGATTCTTGAGCAGACTCTTATCCTTTTCGAAACCTTGGGTAGCAAGCATTACACTGATATCACGTGAGGAAGCAATGCTGTACGTAGTGAGGCCAGTGGTCTTGTACATAGACAGCGGCCACTTCTCCTTGATGAGGTCTATAAGTCCTTCGAGTGTTGCCGTTTCGGCCATCTGTTCCTCGAGGTGTTTCGTCTTGATCATCTCGATCTGTTTCTTTTCTAGCTTTTCCTGGCAGGCTTTGCTTCGTAGTTCTGCCGCGGGTGGGATGCTCAGTAAGGGCCGTGCCTCTTTCTGGGCGGCTAGTCTCTGCAACTATGAGGCGAAAGCCGCGGTTTTTTTCTTCCAACTCTCAGCTACCTTTGTGAGGTCTTGCATACGTGCTGCATTCTCGTCGGCCTGCTTCTGGAGAATTGCTTTCTCCTCCCCCTTTTTGTTGGGATTTCTTCAGTTCCCATAGGCGTATGATAGCTGCCTGAATGTCTACCTGGGTGTTTTTGTGCTTATCTTTTAGTGCCTTGAGGTGCTCTGTAACTGCCTCTAGGTCTTCTAGAGCTTTGTCCTTCTTTTTTGAATTTATTTAAGTCAATTAGCTGTAGATATCATTTTTGACGCCGACTTGATTCGGCTACAACGGAAAGAGGAGCCCCTTGCCCGTAGGCAATGAACTAATTATCGACGCGGCGTTTCCGCGTTGTATTTCAACTGATATTCTTTGTAGCAAGAACTGCCATGCCCTTCTATCGCCGGTTGACGCAGCGACTCTGGATCCCAGCTCCGTTAGAAAGCTCCTTGGGAATTTTCCCATTGGGCCTAATGTCTCGAAGGCGATTGGTTAAACGATGAAGTTTTGCTCCAGTTCGCGATCTTCAGCGAGGCGAGCGGCTGCTCCGACCTCCCGGCTGGTATGGCGAGCATACGAAGCGGCCAACGTGCAAAACACGGTGACATCGTACACGAGGCAGCGACCTTCATTCCATGGAACTAGAGTCAGGCCGTACGGACGCAGTTGGCTGTTGGCTGACAGACCGACCGGCTCTTTGACTGCAAGTATGTGGGCTTATTGCATTGCCTGGTGTATTACGTCGATCAACGCCGAATGCCTTGAGAACCTACCGGCGCTCCTCTTGCAAGCCAAAGCATGCTCACCCGAAGAAGACACCGGTAGGTCACATCTAGCACAGTTATGTGCGAAGCAGACTGATTCCCCCAAACGCAGGCCGGAGACGTATGGTATTGTCCAGCATCGTCCCCAGCTGCGGTAAGGGAATGGCCTGAAGCCATTTTCCGCTCATCGGATCGATCACGGCTCTAAGCCGCGCCTGCTGTTTAACGTTGTTCGCCTGGATCATTAAGCGCTCTTGGATCGATTTCACTACTTGCAAATCCAAGGCCGATTGTGAAATGCGCTCCGGCAATGGACCCCACTTTTCTGCATAGTAGCGGCAGGCTTGTTCCGATTGGGCGATGAAACTTGTGTAGGCATCCGGCGATGCGATCCCTAACACCAAAGTCTCGGTGTCCTTTAGAGACCCGAGGTAGGCAGAAATGGCAATCTGCGAAGCCATGCGAATTCCCATTCCCCCTGCGGACGTTGGCAGCGAAGCTTATAACCACGAGGTTTGCCTAAGCTAAACGTTAAGTAGGCGGCATACGGTCGTGAGCACCGCAAGAGGTACATCAGTCTCAGAGTTGACAAACTTACGCGAAGCAGGAAGAGGGCTGGATGAGCGTCCAAGGGTCGCAGTCGAGAGCACCAGCGAACAAGGTCAGAGCCTTTTTTAGTTAAAGATACGCCAATAGAGTCGTCGAAAATTGGCGCCCCTTGAAGCTCGAGTTTGTGGTCAGCAATCAACCTGGCAGCTGGTACAAGATTGCGCACCATTTGAAGCATGGAGCCGAGATGAGAGGCTCTTTGAAAGGGGAAGAAAATTTCGCATTTAGCGTTGTTTAACTTGAGTCCTGAAACCGCCTCGAACTCTATTAACTGGACAATGTCTCTCTGCACCGCCGAGGCGTCACCAGCGGGAGTTCCGTCGTCTAGAAACCAAGGCCGAAGTTCAGAAGAAAGGCGTATTTGAAGTTCATGGATAGCAATGCAAAATAAAGCGGGGCCACAGGGGTCGCCCTGTTGAACACCGCAGCAGGTGGTCCCGCCTGAGCATGTTAAAGGCGTTTTTGAAGTCTAGCTTAACGAGCACCTTGTTTAGAGCACTCCTGTTGTGGTCCACGAATGCCCGAGTTGCATGGACGGCCGCTTCCGCACCCCTCCGTATCCCGCAGCCGAGCTGATAAGGAGAGACTATTGCGACGATGTCTGGCATGCTCTTCCTGATTATGATTTTTCCGACTAAGCGGCGCAAAGTCAGACCGACGGCAATGGGTCTAATGCCACCATCTTTCTTGCGCAAGGCAATAAGCGAGGCGCCGTAGAAAACAGGTAGCGCGAAATCAGGCAACTTGCCATTAATAGCAAGATTGACAAAGCGTATTAGGCTTAGAAGAAGTCGGTTCTCCTCGCCGTCTCTGCCAAAAATCCTTCAAGTGACGCGGCCGAAGGCCATCAGGGCCACCGCCTGAGCTGTTAGGAAAGCTCCGGATGGCGTTAAAGACATCCGTCGCAGACACGGTGATCTCATGGGCCTCTTCGGGAGATGCGGGAGGCGGGGAACAGGGGAACATAAGTCAGGTGGACTTGGCGGATGTTTGTCCAGGAGGGCCAGCCTTGTTTCGGCAGAAAGCGGCGCTACTGAGTCGGTTGATAAAAGGACCCTTGCTGCGGAGGAAACATCGCCGAGAGCGAGTTTTCCCTGCACAACTTGAACCATCCCAGAGTTGTTGTGCGACGAACATTCTTGCCGACTAAGTAATGTTGAAGCATATGGGTTAGTTTCGGAACCATTTCCCGCCCGGAATCGGTTAAGATTCTCGCGTAGTACCGATGTGAGGGTGCGGCCGCGTTCCTTCTGGGATGGTATGCAAAATACTGCAGTTGGGAATTGCAGTAGTCTTTTATAAGAATCTCTGCTTGCCGTTGAGCAAACCTCATTGAGCAGAGTTGCAAGCTCCAGAGACATGTTGTCGCGAATACCCCGGGGTACACAGGAAATCATCTTAGATGCGCTCTTGATTTTAGACGTCAAGAGGATAACGTCATGCAGTGACGCCTTAGCCGGTGTGCTTGCAACCGAGCTTGCATGGGGTACGTCTCTTGTAGGAAGATTCGGACCGTTGCTTGCGCGACCGCTGACAGTGGGAACGGCCCATCTGCGGATGTCTTGTTGTGACATTATTGTGAAGCCGCATGAAACTCGAGTGCGGTGTCGCCCGCGACCACAGGGGAGGTCGCTGTCAACGCGGGATCAGTTTCGGGTGCACGCAAGCCAGTCAAACTTGCAGCGACAGCAGACCGCAGAGCGTCTTTAAGCTGATCGTGCAGGCCAGCGGTGAGGTTCTTTGGGTATCCGATAGCGGGCCCAACGGAAGTGGCTTGTGTAGGCGCGCCAGGGAGAATGCACGAGAATGCCTTCTTGATAGCGCTACTGATGTGTGTTACAATGGTTTCGATAATGGTCGGTATGATCTTTTTAGTAATCGCGAGCATTATCCTGTCAAGACAGTCACCTTGCGGTGAAGCGATAGCATTTGGTACGAGCTCCTTAACATCCCCTCCTGTCTTTTGGAGCTGCTCTACAGGTCGTGAAGGAGCCTTATCCCCGTTTTGGACAACTGCAGAGAAAGACCGTTTGGGTAGCGAGGCCGATGGCTGGATCTTAATACCGTTTTGGACAACCGCAGAAAAAGACCGTTTAGAAAAAGATGCCGACGGCTGTATGTCGTTCACGAGTGAGCAGAATTTCACCGTAGCAGCGGAGGCGTTTTGTTGAATGCGTAGTGGGGCTGACCTCCTAAGCTGTTCCATCCGGTGGAGGCGATGAGGGCACGATCCCCAAGTGGACTCATGAGACCCTTACAGAGACAGCACTTTGGGTGTTGAGTACAGTCTTTGCGGAGGTGATTCGTAGAGCCGCAACGGCGGCAACGTGGAGACGTCCACGGGCATTTCGGCCTGATGTGGTCTAGGCTGAAACACCTGTAGCATTGATGAGGCTCTCTGCAGAGCACCACGCCGTGGGTTTTCAATCCGAGACGAACCTCAGCAGGAAATTCGATGCCCGTAAAGGTGAGAATAACGCTGTCAGCCGGCATTACAATGCCAGTCCTGGCGTTTTTCGACCGCATTCGGATGGCCTCGGTCACCCCCAGAGACTGCAGCTCGTTGACAATTAAATCCTTACTGAGTGACGGATGAACGCCACAAATTTTGCCCTTAACAGTAGATCTTTGGCCACTCGTTCGTGATTGAACAGGTATACCCGCGAGGTGAGTTAGACTCAGCAAAGTAGCCCTGTCTACAATATCGGAAGCCACAATAATGAGTTCACCGCTGCGAGCAAAGCAGGACTCATCAATTTCCCCTTTAATGTGCTGGGATATATCAATGCACACTTTAGTAAAAATGTTCTCGGGTTGCTTGTCGTCGGCTGAGAAGAGAACTGCTTCAGTGCGCTCTTTAGTTACAATATTAGGAGCAGTCGTCTTTGGAACCGGTTTACCACCAGCACCGACCTCAGTCCAACCCTCGGTATCGCCATCAATCAGAGCACCATCATCATCATCCCCCGCCACATGAATATCATCAAGTGAAACGGATTCTCCCCCGCTGCCAGACGACACTGTCTGCCCCGAGACGATCGCGCTGCTTTCGTCACTAGATTGGCAGACGATGGTCGCAACATCACCCGTTGTCTGGCCGATAACCGCGCTACAACCAGCAACATAACTGGCGCCGATTGATGCAGCACCTGACGTTGACAGCATAGTGGCAGTGCCGACGTCTCTCGCCTCTTTCGACGATTGCTGCTTCTGGGGAGGGCTGGTCGCCTGCCGTTTCTTCTTCTTTGTGCTGCATCCCCTTCCACTTGTTGACGGAGAGCCGGCAGCGGCGGCGGCGGCGATCTCTGCAGTTGCGGCCGTTTCGGCGCCAACATTTCGAACACAGCTGACCGGCGGATCGTCGTTGTTGTTGACGTCTGCCGGTGGCGTTGTTGTTGTCGTCGTCGTCGTCCCTGCTATGGGTTTCCCAGATGGTGGGTCGCCCTTAGGCGAGTGTTCAACGCCCATGACGGGTCAATTCACAGCACAAAAGATGCACAAGGCGAAGAAGTTGAACTGCACCAATTCTCAACGTCAGGTATGATCTAGATCACACTGAGATACACCAATAAAACAGAGAACTGCAAACACACTCCTTACCGCTCGAATGTAAACATTCGAAAAAAAGGAATGGTTTGTCCTTCTTATTTAAACTTATAAAAAAAGGAATGGTTTGTCCTTCTTATTACAGTTTTATTTCATTTTGTAGTTACAGTGGAATATGTATATCTAACTACCCTTGGGCTTGTGAGGGGTGCTACCAATCGAGCTTATCCTCGAGGCAGCCCCTCATTGTGCCCATAATTGCTGCTGCATTGCCGCGCTGAACCGCCAGAGATAGCCGCTGGAGTAGAAAGTCGAAAGCTCTTTTGTCTCCCGTCGTGAGTTCAATTCGTTTGCCAATCTTCTGTTAAAGTGACCATGCCTCCCTTCTTATTTAAACTAAGCTCCTTCCCCTTGGAGGACTTCCTTGCAGCCTTGGTCCTGTTGGTCGTGCGGGCTCGGCCGCTTTCAGCCTTCTTCGGGTCTTCTGGCGTTATTGCCATTAGTCTCTTTCGTTGCCCTCTTGCGCTTGCCGCATCTCTGTGGTCATAGTCGCCCTCGGTGTCGATATCGCGCTTCGAGTCAGCATCCAGCGAGTCCATAGATACGCATTGTTTTCTTTCCCTCTTCATTCCCCCTTTTCTCTCTTATTTTTTTCTTTATGTATTTATTTAGTATGTAGAATTTTCTTTTTTTTATTTTTTCTTAAAAAAACGCCGCTGAGAAATGAAAGTTTATATTTAAAAAAAAACACAGCTGGCAATTGAACTCAGACCGGTACTGTGGTCGCCGGCGCAACCACTTTGCTATCCACTCCTTGTGTAAAGCAGCGCTTCAACAGGCAATCACTGTTCGTAGCGGCTTGCTATGGTTGTTAGGTACAGTGTCGATAAGGATATAATGACTTATATACACAGTTATTTATGTACACAATGGACTATATACATATACACAGTAGACTATATACATATGCACAGTAGTCTAAATGCATATATGTACACATGCAAGAAGCTCGGCGACTCTGGACTACCGGTAAGCTAGAATCACTGCGCGGTTGATAGGCAACTTTCGAATTTCGAACGCTTCAAACACACGGACACCTTTTGTTTTTAAAAAGAAAAAAGAAAATCGAGTTTATCACAGTACCTTTACTGTGATCACTAATCGCGTTGGACTCCCTACTGCTAAGGCCGTCGAGTACAATTGGCCAGCCTATTACGTGCTTCGGGTTCCTGCACTGCATATAGCCCGCCATGTGCAGAAGGAGTTTAGAAACGCCGTCGTCGTTATGTTCGCGGATGACATAGTAGTGGCCCACCGGGATTGCGGTGCCATTCGTCGTATTGTCGGCGACGTAGCAAGTTACCTTCATCGTAAGGGCCTACAAATAAATTCGTGGAAGACGAAAGCTATTAAGTTTCGCCGTGGGGGTCGATTGGCTGCAGCAGACGTAATACCCTGTTGTGGTCAACCGTTGGAGTTTGTCTTCTTCTTCCTGTATTTGGGGCTGAGATTACACTATACGGGAACGAAATTTACCCAGCACATCGGTGACAGGTGTCGGGCGGCTATTGCCTATATTCACACAGAGGTCCGCATTACGTCTTTTTGAGCTTAAGGTTGTGCCAATGTTGAGCTACAGCCTTGGCAGGGTGTGGGGCCATCTTTCAGCGGCAAATTTTGCGCAGCTAGAAGGATGCTCCACAATATATATGAAGCGCGTTCTTTGCTTGCCGCGGACGGTAAGGAACCGCTTTTTGTACTTGCTAGCGGTTGCGGACCGGCAGTAAAAACAATCAGAGTCAGACTTATGTCAAAACCACGATAATTTTTGTTAGAGGGACATGGGTAGTATCACTTGGTGTGTTCGACACAAGGATTTCACCAAATTGGCGATCAATGCCGTTGCTGGTTTTGTTCGCAGATATGCGCTGAATACCACGCAGCGAGCTGCTAGACGCATGGGCGGTCTTTGCACTTTCTTGCCCGATGGGACGGTGGCTGAAGTATTCAAATTGTATATAATGACAATTGTATTATAACTATGTACCATCTTGAAATGCAAAGTTATTGCGAAATAAACAATATATATATATATATAGACCGTCTTTACGGTCGGCTGTATATATGTAGCGTTTCTTTTAAAAAGGTCGTAGCTGCGTCTGGCACCAAGTTAAATGAAAGCAGGGTCGTTACGAAGCGTTTTTCCAGAATGGCATGATAATCTGATTGATTCAATTGTATACTGCGGTATTTTACCTTTCCCTTTTTACGCCAAGGAAGCTTCCCACTGATTTATATATATATATATATATATATATATATATATAAACAATTAGTAGGAAGCTGCCCACTGATTTATATATATAAACAATTAGTAGGGTACTTTTGTTAGCTTTCATTTGCGTAGGAGCGTTCATTCAGTCGACTGTAGATATGTAGCACCTCTTCAGAGAAGGTCGTATTTGCGTTAGATACCAAGTTCAACGAAAGTAGAGTGTTCACAGAGAGTTTCTCCAGAAAGCCATGATAATCTTGATTCGAGTGTGTATCGCGCTCCGCTACGCTTGTCTCTACGCCAAGAAAGCTGCCCTGAAAAAAATAGGGGGCAACTTTCTTGGCGTATATATATATATATATATATATATGTATGTATATATATATATATATATATATATGTATATATATATATATATATATATATATATATATATATATATATATATATCTGTTTTCAGGAATCATTTGTCGCTCTACTTATATTCTTAATATGATGTAATACATATAAAATTATATATATATATATATATAATTTTAGATGTATTACATCACATTAAGAATATAAGTAGAGCGACAAATAATTCCTGAGAAAAAAAAAATATATATATAAATCAGCAGCAAATTTCGCCCGTAGCAACACGAAAAAAACAATGACGGCTTCCGCTGCCCAAATTTAACATCAATAAGCAGTGCAGTGATTACATGGACAATGGCAATAGCAGTTGCACGATGTCGTACGAATTAAGATATGACGTCTAGATGACCCGATCGCCTAGAGGTGTTGTTCCGAAGAGTTATACTTTCTATTTGTATTGCGCGTATCCACCAGTCGCTGGTAGATAGATTTGGTTTGCATCAACCGTAGATGGTACATAACGTGGCGCCGGCCATTGCCACGGGCGCACAGCCCGTTTGATAATACCGGCCATCAACCGGCGTAGCCAGCGTAATAGTCACCGACATTACTATTAATATGACTACTATGATGTTCAGTTATTACAATTGTGAAGTATGAACGGTTGATCCAGATTTACCACTCGCTTATTATTATTATTATTATTATTCTCCGCAACGAACAACTCCACCTTGACTGCGTCCACTCTTAGACTAGTAGAAATTGATACACCTCCACTGGGTCCCCTCGACAATAATAATAATAATAATAATTATTATTATTTTTTTTTATTATTAATATTTATTCAATTTTTCACGTTTCGTGCAATTATATTATTGATATTATTATTATTATTAGTATTATTATTATTATTATTATTATTATTACTATTATTATTATTATTATTATTATTATTATTATTATTATTATTATTATTATTATTATTATTACTATTACTATTACTATAATTATTTATTTAATATGTCTTAGAGCAATACAGTTGTGAGGTGTGAATGTGTATCCTCATTATTTTATAGTTTTCCTCTGCAAACTGCCAATGAAAGCAGCTGCCTCAGAAAGTCGCCTTCGCGTGCATCTCCGGGTATTATTATTATTATGTGTTAGAGCACAATTTTAAGGTGTGAATGTGTATTCTCGTTAACTTATGGTTTCCCTTTAGCTACCCTCAGCCTATCGCACCTAATATCGACGTGGCATTTCCTCTGCAAATTGTCAATGGATACAACTGCCTCAGACACTCGCATTCGCGCATATCCCGACGTTTGCTTGCATTCTTCTTGTATGTACTAATAATATTACTATTGATGTTAGATTTGGTACGATCACGATTCCGAAGAGACGCGCTCTCACTTTCAATATTCGGCGCAAGTAATGTATTTGTTCACGAAAGACTTGTTTTCCCTATCTCGTGATATGATCTCCTCTGGAGACTCTTTAAGACACTACACATTATACGTGGAATGGCAAAAACAGAGCAGAAAAAGCCAACGATTCTTTCCAGGATATGGTTGGCATGGTATATATATATATATATTTATAAATAGATGATAGATATATATATATATATATATATATATTTATGAATAGATGATAGATATATTTTGCGTGTGGATCCCCGGCGGAATTTGCGTATCGGCTGTGTAGCTGTCGTGCGCACCGTTACCATTAGAATGATTACCGTCTAGGCATGCCTCTTGTACTATGTTGCGGCTAGAACAAAGTCTGCTAAGGCTAATCGTTCCGGCTAATGGACTCTGAAACAGCGGCCGGTTCATCGTGACTTCGAAATAATGACAAAGCCGGCTGATAGATAAATATGTTGAGCTTCTGTTGTCCATTCTTTGGCTTTCTCTGACAGCCAGATCATCCGAGTTTGACTTGTTTGACGCCGTTTCAACACGATGTTCCACAGCCGAGTGGAAAATCACACTACACAGTTGAGTTCCTGCTGCTGAAATTTATATACATAATGTATCCATATATATATATATATATATATAATGTTTACAATTATTCAAATGTGTTATTTATGGAAATTTTAAACTCAATGAGAACTTATTGTATTTAAATAAGTTTGCTGTCCGCAGAAGACGGCTTCATTAGAAACATTTATACATAATGGTTGCCTACATGCATAAGCATACTGAGCAAAAACCTTACCCTGAATGCAGCATCATAAGTTGGAGAGGGAGATAGAAAAGGCCGAGAATTGGGGCGAAGAAGGAAAATAAGCGCATTATATTTGTTTGCTCATTTCGCGCCTGTGGCTCACCCGTACCTTGACTGATTTTGGCACGGCACACATTTTGTTGACCAACTGTGCAGGGAGAGAGTTCTCGGCACATCCTGTTGGTGTATCTAACGAGTATTATAAGAAAAAGAAAGGTAACAAGAGAAAGGGAAAGCGACGTTTTTATAGGGAGACAACGTCTCACGCTGCACTTGAGCCGACATCCATTTCGAATTTGTCGAGCCTTATCATCGGCACAAGGAATACACTCAGTGGAGATACGAACGTACAACGGCGAGTTAATCTCGAGCGTGTAAGGCCTTTCGTCCAGCGTGCGCGCGTGCATTGTACTTCTACTGGACTGGAGTCCGCCAGTCGAATGATTTGAGTCAGTAAGAATCCGCATCGCACCAACGGTATATTCAGTGATACGACGGCCCTCCTGGACGACATGTTCCGCTCAGTTGTCGGCGAAGACCAGGTGGTGAGGTGTAACATAAACTTCGAGGTCGAAGAGATTCTAGTACATGAACTGTTCGAACAGGAGTGGACAAAATGGCCAAACAAAGAAGCGGTGGTCGACTCGAAATCTGGCGTCGTTCTCACATACGGTGAACTGCTCGTGCAAGTTAAGGCGTTAGCCGCCCATCTCCAGGCGGATGGCGTCCTCGAGGGCAAAGTGGTCGCGTTTACTGCGACGAATAGCCTACGATCCTGCCTCACCCTGTTGGCGCTTGTGTTCTGCAAGTGTACCATCATCATCCCGAAGAACTCGCTCACAGCGTTTGAGCTTGGCGAACTCCTCAGAGATATACCCGTTTCAGCGGCATTTGGAGACCGGATATCGTCCGACAAATTCCGATCCTTTCAGAAAGCAGCAGCAGAACGAAAAGTCAAACGTGCAACAAGAGCAGCAGCAGCAAATCCAGGTTAGCCTGAAAAAGGTGTACTGTATTGATGACGAAGACTATTTGGATACGCCATCGGCTGTGAAGAGTTACGTGTCACCTCAGCACTCCGACCCGAAAAAGACGATCCTTTTTTTGGCGTTTACTTCCGGTTCGACTGGACCGTCGAAAGCGGTGCAGGCAAGTCATTTTAATTTTGTGGCCAACGTGTATCCGTTCTATGATCGCTACTGGACTCCGGACATGGTTCAGTTGGTCACATCGCCCGCGTCGCATCTCTCGGGTCTCTTGACCATACTCCTTCCGTTGGCTCGAGCTGAAAAGATTGTCGTGGCCAGCGAGCACCTCAAAGCAGACCTGGCCAGCTTTGCTGACGTCGTTCAGCGGTACAAGGTGACGAAATGCCTGGCCATGCCCGTCACTCTGAATACGTTCGTGAATGCGTCGCCAGATATCAGGCGTAAACTACAGGGCCTGCGAGTCATCCTGACAGGTGGGTCGGTCACGCAAGAGGCCATCCTTCAGCGGATGACGGAGTCGTTTCCCGACGTGTCGTATTTCGGCAACTTGTACGGCATGTCGGAGACATTCGGAATCGTTTCGCAGTCCCAGCATGCCTACCGGGAGGGTCTCGGACTACACGTTCAACCGAACATGTCCATGAAGGTTGTCGACGTGGACAGCGGCCAGGTTTTGCCGGCCAACGAGCAGGGCGAGATCTGGCTGCGTGGGCCGACCCTAAGCAGAGGCTATTTGAACAATGCGAAGGCCACCGAAGCAGCGTTCTTGGATGGCTGGCTTCGCACCGGCGATATTGGCTTCTATGACGACCTTGGCCGCTTTTCTATCGTCGACAGGATCAAGGAGATGATAAAGTGTTTGGACAGTCAAATAGCACCTTCCGATATCGAAGCCGTCATTCTAAGGAACGGCTTGGTAGAGAGTGCTCTCGTGCTGGGGGTGCCTGATAACAAGTATGGAGAAGCGCCGACGGCGTTTATCGTGCCGAAGAACTTTGTGCGAAACCTCACAACACTACGAGAAGACATCACAGCAGACATCAGGGAGAAATGCGCCGTTCACAAGCAGCTATACGGTGGTATATTCTTTCTGAGCAATCTGGCAAAAACAGATACGGGCAAATTCTCACGGAAGGATCTCCTTAAAGCGCATCTCGAGCGGAAGTTACCATACCTCAAGCTATAATCCCGCTGCGCACATACTGCTCATTGCTGCAGTAATTAAGCAAATGATGATGTGAACCAAGAAACTAAACTATTTTCTAAACTGGCCCACGATACCCTAAAAGAAAAGACGTACGGTTGTCGACATAGAGCTTCAGACCGTTGTTCATTACCTGCAACTAAAGCTTAAAAGTGATATTTGCACCCATTAAACCCTATTGCATTATCAATGTGATACATTTGATTTGTGGACAATATTCGCCAATCAGCTTTGAGTTAAAATTAGCCGTCCGCGACGAATTTGTTTTCTTTAAACGATTTAGCACTGTAGTACATCCATCCACATTTAGGATAATATGTCGCCAGCATTGGTTCCACGGGACCACTTTAAGATCACGCTTAGCATGGCTGCGACATTGCACTCATTTTCAGCATGTATATATATATATATATATACATATTAAAACCATCAAATGGATGCAAGGTGTGTTCGGTTTATTATATATATATATATATATATATATATATATATACATAATAAAGAGAATTCTCTTTTCATTCATAGACAAGCGACTAAGTTACAACCCTATCCAACACAGATGTGGACAGATCTCAGATCTTCAATCGAACTCTTCTAAAGAACACATTAATCCACTGGGTCCTGAGTTCGAGTCACCAAACTGAACTATACATTTAATTTGGTACATACGAATGGAAGTAGTTGATGTGAACTTATCAGTCAAATGAGTATGTGTGGCCTAATAAATTATTACCTAATAACTTATTAAACCACACTTAGTCATTTGCTAGCATCGTATACGACGTCTCAAGAACAGAGCTACAAATACAATTCTAGCAGCGTGGTACGCCAATAAAGCAGCAAATCAATTTAAAGAAAGTTCTTGAGAAGAGTGCGGCAGCGTTTCAGCTCTTCAGCTATGATAGTCAATCGGCTACCTGGTTGCATTTACATCGTACAGCTTCGCGTCTCGAATACGAACTAGAAACATCCGTATGTCTGGCTTCGAGGATCAAGAGCGAGGAGAACGGCGTGCCCCGTACAGCAGGAAACCCTCCAGAATCATTTCAAGAATATCCTCGCCGCGAAGGATACGATTCCAGCGAGCATTCCCCAGGTCGACACAGAGTGGCCGGATTGGATGCAAGAGTGGAGATCACGACTTCAGGCAGACTTCACAATCGCCGAGGTCTTCGAGGCAGCAATCCACCTCCCCCGCGGAAAAGCGTGTGGAATGGACGAGGTCTACAACGAATTTATCAGCGGCGCGACGGAACTCCTGCCCCTCTGAACCGCCCTGTTCAACGAGTGTCTGAGAAGAGGGGAGATCCCGAAGAACTGGCGGGATTGTCTCCTGATTCTCATCCCGAAAGGGAAAGGCTGCCCGTCTGACCCGAAGTCCTGGCGGGGGAATCGCCAAAAAGTCGTGCGTTTATAAACTTCTGTCAACTCTCCTCACACGCCGACTTACCCCGTTCCTCGAGGCCTGCAACGTAATCCCTGATGAGCAACATGGTTCTAGAGCTGAAAGATCTACGCAAACAGCTTGCAGAATACTCAAAGACAAGGTCGAGAAAGTTCTTAGGAAATCCCGCCGGCCACTCTACGCACTCTTCGTCGACTTCAAGAGCGCATTTGACACCGGCTCAAGATCACTCGTTATCGAGAAGCTAGCCTCAAGTGGTGTCCCGACGAAGATCCTCAGCCTGATCGGTGCTATCTTACAGAAGAACGCGATTCTAATCGATGATGGCGTGGCTATTAGGGAGCCAATCGAGCAAACCACGGGCTTTGCCCAGGGTGATAATCTCTCACCCTTGCTATTTTCCGTTCTCATCAACGACTTGCCGTCGTTCCTATCAACGAAACACCCTCTTGTGGAGACGCTTATGTACGCCGACGACGTATGCGCCTACAGACCAGCTGTTTTCATTTGTCTCAAGCGGCAAGAACGCTGGAGAAGTACGCGAGCCGCGTAGGTCTGACCATAAATGATTCAAAAACCGAGGCTCTAAAATTCCGTCGGGGCGGGAGGCTCGCGGCCAGTGACCAGATCCAGGTGAACGGAGTCCCAATAAAGTTTGTAAACGACGTTACGTACCTTGGGATCGTGTTCACGACGAGTGGATCGTCGTTCTCTCGACACATAGAGGAGCGATTCAGAAAAACTCTGGTGGCCTCTTCATCGATATCGGACCCGTATCGCCTCTCGTTGGAAACCGCCTCTAAACTATTCATGCTCAAGCTAGCCCCATGCGCTGCCTATGGAGTCGAGTTGATCTGGGAGCATCTTAGCGAGCGAGACCTTCAAACACTCGACAGAGCCAAATCGACGTTCTTAAAAAGAGTTCTTGGCGTCCACACAAATACGCGAAATCGTATGGTCTACCTCCTGACGGGAGAAAAGCGATTTGTGGAGGAGATCCAACAAAAGTTCAAGCTTGAGGAGACGACGGCATTCGTGAACTTCATGAACAGGAAAAGAGAGGAGATCAGCGACGTGAGTCCACAGTTCTTCACTTCGCCAGCAATGACAGACGACACATGGAAGAATCCGGATCGGGCAAACAGGCACATGGTGGTCAAATTCTCGACCCACGGCTATCATCATGTGGTCTGTCGAACGGAGTCGTTTCACGACCCAGTCGAGTCGTGTATCTGTAAATATTGCGAAGGCCCTTGTGATCTGTATCATGCCCAAACTTGTACATACACACAGTCTCTGAATCAGCTCGAGAGACTTAAGAGTAAGCTGGGGGGACTTTCTTGATTAGCCTGAGTACTTGTGTACTCCAATTTTAACTAGATAGAGTATTACACAGACAGTGTGAATAAAATAAATTGAATACGAACTAACAGAGCCAGAGCGCCTGTCACAACCTTCCAGGTAGCGGATCCTGTGTCATTACCTTGGCTTAAAAGGTGAAAGGATAGCGCCGTTTAGTGCGGAGTTGGCCGATTCCGAGTCGGTTTATCCACTAACAAGATTGGCGTCATCTGCTTATTAGCTATGTTATTACTTTTTTTGCAGAAAATAAATCATCATGCACAAGCTGATTGCAAGGCGGATTTCGATCAAGCATATTTTGTAGTGTTAAACCATGAACTGTTACCCTGGCGGTAGTAGCCTGTTTGTTTGCTCACACATCTCTCATCCACTACAACTAAATGCCCTCGGTGGTTGCCGACAGGTCCAATTCTTTGACGAAAGCCGGATTTCGTTACTGAAAGCAATATGTTATAGCTGGTTCGATCTTTATCCGGAACAATTTCATTGCTGTAGTACTATCCACAGCTTTGAGATTTCCTGTCAAGTTCATCGCTAATATTGCTTCTGCATGCTTGACATGTTCAATATGTCTCATGACGCGAAGCGCCAGAATCGGTGGCCAAGAGGACTACGACAGTATGACAGTTGCCATGTCTTGCCTCCCATGGTCAGCGGACTTAGGGAATGTTTCTATAGGCAGCTTGAAGCTCTGATCAACCTTGTTTTTTTTGCAGAGAAGGTGCCCCCAGCACGCATTATTTGAGCACTTATAAACAAAGGCGTGTCCCACTACATACGACGCAATCCAGGGTCGTATCTAAAAGCCCAAGTATCTACCTACAAAAACGTGGACTATGCCGACAGAGCCGGGATACCTCAAGGGTTCGTACTGGGACGGACATTCTCACATATAACCTACAATAAAGTATTAAGACTTCCACATCCTCCGGAAGTTTACTCCGTTGCCTACGCAGAATCAGATCTGGCACTAATTGTTACAGCCCGTGACGAGAACCTGCTCGAAGGAACAGCCAACGGGCCGGACCCCTGGCAAATATTCGACAATACCTCCACACGCTAGGCCTCATATTGGCTTCACAAAAATCGGAAGCAATTCTTCTGAACGGCCTGAAGCGTCATCCACAGAACCTACGCTTACGCTTAAAGTTACCCACGCCCATAGTCAAGTACCTGGACGTGATCCTGGATAGGGCTCTTACAAGAACATTTGATATGCGCTATGCAGCAAAAATGCTGCAAAAGCCTCAGCAGAGCTACGAAAAATCTTCCGCAAAAATAACCGCCACACAGATTCGACCAGGGTAAATATTAAAGTGGCCAGGCGAAGTGATCTCGTGAAAACAAGGAGCAAAGAGGAGGATTCGATTTTAGTGTATTTGTGAGTCCCGCACTGCCGTAGCTTTAACAACGTCGCCCAGTGTGCTTCATACATTTCCCAGTTTATATATTGCCTTGACAGGCAAATATATATATATATATATATATATATACATTCAGTGATGAAAAGAAAGCATGTAAAGAAGAATTGCGCTTATGGCATCAACAGATGACGTGGCTTGCAATCAAAGGGGTACGCAGGGGTTGGAACAAGCGCGTCAGACCGGTGGGGGAACCCGTGAGTGAGCTTGGTCACAAGATCCAATTAGGCGCTCGCCACTTTTCTTTTTTACTTTGGTCCATAGTATTGTTCCATTGATATCTGGGCCATTAGAGAGTGAAGCTTAAGGGGGACGTTATGTTTAGTTGGCAGGGGGTCTTGGCGGGCCAACCGCTGGGGTCCGGCCCAACACGGCTCGAGAGGGGGATACGCCACACTCGTAGCAACAGTGCGTCACAGCATTCACCTTACTCCACCGAAAAAAATATAAATAAGTGCCACAAGTTAGGAGGAGTGAAAACGGTGTCAGTTAACGCGGGCTTTGATGATAGACCCATATGGGAAAGAATAAATAAAAGCAAACGCAGTCTAGGAAACTGGCCACACCGCTAAACTAAACCATTGTGATAATTCAGCTAATAGTATAACTGCGCTACAGACGAGGATGTTTGTAATCAATGTATGTAATGATACTATAGAACTAATACAATAATGTAATAAATCCTTCACCGGTTTGGCGCCAAGGAGTGCGGTCGTGTATCTACGGAGCTTTGAGGCAGCATGTTTTCCGTGTGAGTGCAGGAAGGTAGATCCCGAAAGTGAGATACCATAGAAAGGTGCGCGGAAGTCAGTGATCATGTAGGTGTACTGTGTGTGGCCATGCGACATAAGAGCAAGGCCGCTGTGAAGCTAAAGCGGGGCCTCTTCAACAAAGTGAAGCAAAATAGAAATTACTCTTGTAAAATTCGAGAGGCTCCGAACGGTCCGCCGCGTATTCAAACGAATATGATCTGATTTTAAAAACACCAACGGCTGTTCAACTAAAGGGGGCTAACGCAGTTTAACAATGCACTATTTAAAACATATCTGGCGTAATATACATATATGTACTGATATATCGCAAGTATTGTATACAGCAAATTGTGTAAAGCAGTATTCCACCTTACAGTATATTTTTTTGGAACAAAATCAAATTTTATTTTTTTAACATTTACATTTTTTTATATTTTTATATTATTATTACAATTTATTATATTTTTAACATTTACAACACATTTACGAAGGTATGTTATTTTAGTTATTTAGATTTTTTGCAAGGAGTCAATAGTAATTTAATAACATACAACAGTCACTATTGTGTCGGCAAAAATTGCAGCTGGAATGAAACTATTTTTGTTAGGTGTTGTTTTATACTAATGGCAGCAACGCCGGTATAACTATACGTAAGATACAGGTGAAGCTTATCTTTTTTTGTGTACTAAAAAGTATAGATATTTCTTTAAGGGTCCAGACTGTGTCTCTAAACCCCCGGCCCGGCTCTCCTCCCAGCAGACCCAGAAGAGCTGGAAGAGACCGGACACGACTGGAGGAACTGTCGAATATACGCCAGGTGTCCGTTGACTGCTCTTTTGAGCAGATCCTCGTCACAGGCGGTAACGATCGGTGCCAGATCGCCTGTGTAGGCGACTCGAGTACACTCCCGGGGTATGTGGGAGCCTAAGTTAAAGTTATATTCCACAGGGTTGGTCCCAGAACGACAATAAATATATATATATAAGGGGTACTCAGCGTACTGACAAAGTCGACCCAACTAAGCTAGGAAATTGTGCAAACTTAGCAACACTAAAGGAGAAAGTAGATTTAGTTAATATGCACTTCGCTACAGTTGGAGAAATGCTTAGCCTATCAAATGGATCGACAACAGATGACGAAAACCTACCAACCTATAGATGTCGAGAGCCCCTCAGGTCACTACCACCGGTAGAAAAAGAGGAAATAGAAGAAACAATTAGACAAATTAAAAATGACAAGTCACCTGGAGAAAACAAAATGACAAACAATATAATTAAAGCAAACAGTGACATCTTCACGAGGATAATCTGGAGGCTGGCAAATTCAATATTTATGCACGGTCGCTTTCCTAGTGCACTTAAAAGATCAAAACTTGTACTATTATATAAACAGGTACGCAAAGACAACATAAGTAACTTCAGACTAATCTCACTCCTCAGCAATTTAGGCAAACTAATCGAAACGTTAATTGTAAAACGCATAAAACGACATCTTGACTCTAATAAAATACTACATAGTAATCAGTTTAAGTTCAGAAAAGGCAAAAGCACACAGTCGGCGTTAATGGCTGTGCATGAAACACTAGCTCAAGAGATAAATAAAAGTAACAGGCCAGTAGGTGTGTTTTTAGATTTGTCTAAGGCTTTTAACAGCATTCCACATTGCCGCTTATTGCATAAAATGCAACGTATGGGAATCACTGCAAAGGCACTAACCGTGATAGAAACGTATCTAAATAACAGAAAACAGACATACTCGTTCAACAACGAGTCCTCCGAAGTTACCTTGAGACCTTTTGCCGTCCCTCAAGGAAGTGTGATGGGTCCTCTTTTATACATTTTGTATTGCAACGATTTCTTTCAAATAAAGAACTGCTCTACTAAATACATGTACGCGGATGACACAGCACTTATCTATACACAACAATCACTTGAGAATACGCAACACATAGAACGAAGCTTAAGTAAAATCGGGAGGTGGATGAAACAAAACGGACTTGTGATAAATCACAGCAAAACTAAGTTTAGACAGTTCGAACTCCGAAGTCGCCCGGCTATAGCACACATGAATTCTATATAACTGCACAACCATCTCGATATAACCAGCTCTATGCATTGTCAGTGCCCCTTAATCGAACGAACTGATACGATAAAATATTTGGGAATGATGATTTCGAGCAACCTATCTTGGCAACCACACGTCAATTATATTGCCAAGAAAATGGGTAAGGGCGTGGCAATATTAAGCCAGATAAGAAACTCAGCGACAGTAGCACTAAAACTCGAAGTATATCGTGCACTTGTGGACAGTTACTATCGATATGGACTAACGCTATACGGTGGTTATTATCTGACAACAATACAACCATTAATCGTCCTGCAGAAGAAAGCCATAAGATTGGTCTGCGGTGCTGAACGCAGCGTTAATGCAGCGACACTTATGGACAGTTAAAAGGTTTTGCCTTTTCGACATCAGTACGCAGAATCAGTGCTCTCCCCATTTTCTTCAAAAGGAGGCACATGTTGGGCGTGAGATACAAGAGAGACAAAGATCAAGTCACCAATATCCTACCAGAGCACGCCAACATGGCACCCTCAATTTGGAAAACATAAAAAGTGAAACCATGAAAAGACGGGCTGCCAGTCATTTTATTAAGCTATTAAATAGTTGTCCTGATAACATACGACAACAAACAAACGAGAACACTAGACAAATCAAGAAACAAATACGAGAACACATTACATCACTCAGCTAGGAGCAACTGTCCAGGTTGATTAAATAAACCACCATTCCAATAACACAAAATGTATGACACTCAAAAACTACGCATTACGCACAAACACATCATCACATGAAATGCAAACACAGTCAACATGTAACCACCGTAACGAGTTTCCTTATGAACGCCCACACACATTTCAGCAGCCATGAGACAGCACAACTACACGTATGCAGACACACGTGTGCAGACATATATATATATATATATATATATATATATATATATATGTGTGTATATATATATATATATATATATATATGTATATGGGCCTCGGCCATGGACAGTACGCTTAAAGGCCGACAAGTGACGCAATGTGTAGGCTCACGTCGCTGTCTCCCACATGTCACGGTTTTGGCACGTATGATTATGGCACCATGTACACACACACCTATATATATATATATATATATATATATATATGGCCGAGGCGGGTGGCCATATCTGATTGTCCACGAAGACCATGAAATACAACTTCAAGCGAGCACTAATATTCTATATTTCGACCAGATCCCTGAACACTCAGGCAAAATATTATTTACTGGCTATAATTATTACTATTATTATCATTATTATTTTTTTAACTACTATTCTTTTTTAAAACATAAATATAATACGTAGGTAACGCGGTGCTAAGAAGATGAAAAGAAAAATACATCATATGTATTGGATGTTCCAGTGCTGCGTACACGGGCTTTTAGCCTTAATGTTGTAATACACATAAGATACTGTAAATAAAACGCACTTTAAAAAAAAGAAAAAAAAAGTTGGTCCCAGAACGAACTCCGGGAGGGACTCAGGCTGTAACAACATAGTCCACACAAATTATGGCCAGACAATGACCACCGCTTTACTCTCCGCGCGTGCTCTCTGTGTTTCTGCTATGTTTTGAACTTTTCTGATAGCCAAATACAATTATTGAGTGTATGCGTTAGGCCACGGTTCGGATCTCTTTGATTGAGATTGGCTCGAAGATACATATATATATACATATATATATATATATATATATATATATATATATAGATACTATATATATATATACATATATATATATATATATATATATATATATATATAAAAACCTGAGGCTTAGCCATTTAAAAAGTCTAGAAAGACCAGATATGTTAAGCGTGTTTTGCGGCTTCCAAAGTGCGCTTCGGCAACACTTGCCTTAGAGAATGCGGAGAGAGAACACTTATTGGAGACCTAGCACTTAGTAACACACCATTTACACCGCATATTCTAGATTCATATCGAGCCTACAGAGAAAACAGAAATTTAAACTTTGTAGCTGAGAATTATACTGATGGCCCGGCCTTTTCTTCACGTAGATGGAAAAGAGCCATGCAAAGGAACCGCTTGCTAATCTGCCGAATAACTTGGCACGGGTGCCACCATTACATATGCATGAAGCCAAGCTGTTTTAATATTGAAGAATGTGTTTGTAGCTTTTGCGGAGAGTTTGATATTGGACGCTATCATATACTTGTGTGCCCAGAAATTTGCGGAACGTCCTTATCGTCCAAAGTTAAATTTATAATGTAAGACCAAAAAGTCACATTGTGACACCTTGTGAAAATTGAATCAACTATCTACCAATTTTGTGGTGAAATAAATGCTGAATTGAATATATATATATATATATATATATATATATATATATATATATATATATACAATATATTTTGCAGTTTAAAATGTAATTGAAAAGGTGCATGCATTTTGCTGGAATTCAATACGCGACTCTTTTTAAACTAAAATATATGTTACAACTATTTTTCAAAGGAACCGCTTGGGCATTACCTTACTAATCGATCCCCGGTGTATATATTCCCTTTAGTCTACCCCGCCAAAAAAACAATAAATATATATATATATATATATATATATAATTTTTTGGAGGGGGAGGAGGTATTAAATACAGTTACGCACGATCGCTACGAGTCTCTATCTCTACGGTTGGATGTTACCCCGTTGAGACCCATACCCACTAAATGCACTTCCCCCATAAGCTTTACTCTCTGATAGCCTAGATCTTCATAAAACAGTACTATGAACTATCAGGAGAAGTGGCGAGCGCGCTTTTAGATCAATTGGCTGGGGTCACCCAAAGGTTTCAGCACTTGACTACCACCTGTAAGCCGTTTTTTCGAGCTGGACTTTTCTATGGATGCTCGCGGGTTGAAGCAGCAGTTGTATCTGTTTTTTTTTGCACTTTTCTTGCTTCTCCTAGAGGACTTCTTTTGTCGTAGCTCCTCCCAGTTTCCAGGCCTGCTTACTGGAGACGATGTATTCTGTAAACTCTATTAGGCTGGACCGAGGTGGATCGCTGACCTCGTGATGTGGGTCTCCTTCCCTGGTCCATTTCTCTCGGACGAGTCTGCTTGCCCTTAACCGCGTAGACACCCAGGCCGAGCACTGTAGCACTGTGTGACTTGGAGTGTCCTCATGTGCCTCTTGGCAAAATACGCGTAGCCTTTCCAATTCGGGACAAATATGAGTTGATGTTTCGGTGTCCCCTGAAGATCTGGGTGAGGTGATTGGTGAGGTCTCCTCTGGCCTCTCTATCCATGCCTTGATAACCTGTCCTCCAGGACCCCGGGGGGGGGTTGCGTCCAACTCCGCCTGTCATGTCTTAATTGTGACGTTCCTCTCCCTGACTTTTTCTATCTGCGTAGAAAAGCTTAAGTCCCATAATCGCTTCCTTTCAAGTGCCTTGAGATCCCAGGAGATCGACCCTGCCAGCACCAGAACAGTATTCGTGCTGACTGAGCGGTACCCCCTGAATTACCCTCAGGGCTGCTACCCTCTAAGTCCTTCGTAGAATTTGCTTTGCTTTCTTCGTCTTGAGAGTCGCTTTCACTCAAACGGACGCTCCGAATATTGATTCCCCGACCGTCATTAGCAGTGCCCTTGTGCGGGCCCGGGGGCCACGGATGTTCAGCAAAATCGTGGCTATAGCACACACTGCCTTGCCTGCTTCTGTTGTTGCCTTTTTATGTGGCTGAGGCCATTCATCGCAGTATCCAGTGTGAGCCCGAGGTGGCGGGCTTCTTTTACCATTTTAATGTTCGTGCCGTCAAGCCGTAAAGTGAGCAAACGGATCCTCTTCCTCTCTGTGAGGAGTATTGCTTTGCTCTTTTCCAGGGCTAGTATAAGTCCAGCTGCGCTCATCCACTCAGAGTAAACAGCTTTATTCATATTCAATTCAAGTTCGTCGGCAGTTTTAGCCTACACGACTATCGCCAGGTCGTCGGCATAGGCCACTGTATCCACTTCTTTGGGGAGGTCTGTCAGACGGAGGGCGTCATCATAAGCCACGTTCCAGAGATGTGGGCCAAGTATAGACCCCACCGGGACCCCGGCTGTCATTTAGAAGCTAACCTGACCCTTGACAACTGTTCATGCTTTAAAGTAGCTGGATATAACCTTTACCTGATACGAGGGGACTTTCTTTCAAATCAGTGTGTCTAGAATGGTTTTCCATGGTAGGCTGTTAAAAGCGTTCTTAACGTCTAGAAGTGCGACTAGGAGGAGCTGCCGTGCCTGTAAGGTGGAACTGCGCAGCAAATGCGACACATTTGCAACGCGTCGTATTGCAGTTAGGACTGATCGGTTCTCGCGGAAGTCGTATTGTGTAGCTAGCAGGCCGTGTTCCTCTGCGAAGAGCCTGCGTCTTTCCTTAATTATGGCCTCTTATCCTTTTGCGAGCGCACTTAGCGGGCATATCGGCCGGTATCCCCCGTTTCCTTTGGAGATGAAGATGACTTCGGCACGTTTTCAGGATAGCGGAAAAGTGCCGATTTTGTGCAGGACATTGAAAGTATCCGCTACTATCTCAGAGTGCTCCGTAAATAGAAGTTTCACTGCCTCAGTGGGAACCCCATCTAGTCTGGGGGCTTTATCGGTCTTTTGTCTGTGAGCTGCGCGTGTAACCTCGCATGGTTGAACAGACGGAAACTCGCCTTTACCTTCCTGCCTGGAAATGTTCTCATATAGCCATTTCCAAAAGCGCGTGGGTCGGGAGAAGCTTTGTTAAGACCGCCTTAGTGGTATTTTTTTCATTCGCCCTGACTATCTCGTACCGTTTTAGCCCGGTATCGTCCTCGACATTGTTGAGGAGCTTTCTATGGCCCCTAGTTTTGCTGTCGGCTATGGCTTGCTTGAGTGAGGCCCTGTTTCTCCTATACTCTAGCAATGCTTGATTGCGTGTTTCCGTTTGAGAGCACGCCTTGCTTTGCAGCACTCTTTACGTTTGTCCGCAATCTCCTGCGTCCACCAATATTAAGGTGGGATGTTTCCTCACCTTGGGTGAACGCTGTTGGAAACCGTTAATTCGCACATCTCTACGAGGAGTGCTTGTAGGTCGTCTGCGGTTCTGAGGGGGCTGGATAGGGTTTTTATTTTCCTCCCAATTTCGTCCTTGAACCTTGACTCGTCTGTGGGTCTGAATCGCTTCTTAAGAGAAGGAGCTGTTAGAAGGTTTTGAATCCTCAGCCAAGTCTCAATACAGTAATGGTCGCTCAGGTCTTTCTCGTCCACTAAAACCCTCCAGCTTATAGCTTTTGGCGAGAGGATGTCGTTGCATAACGTGATATCCACGTAAGACTCGCTGCCGTAGCGATGGAGCGTGGCTTCCCTTCCGTCGTTTAATACTTGAGGATCGAGTGATGCTGCCCATTCTAGTTGAGTCCTGCCCCTTTATCGGATTGAGGTGATCCCCAGACTTCTGACGCTAAGTTAAAGTCTCCTGTTATTAGCACACCGTTTCCGGGCTTTGTGCAGCTTCTATTGCAGTTGGCCTGAATTATGCTTATTTCGCATATCATTTTTGTGCGGAGGAGTCGCGCTGGGTCAGACTCTGGCCGCGCCTTGGGGCCCTGTGTCCTCCATTCGTAGGGTCCCTCTAAGACAGTGGCAACGGGCTGCTGTTTGGTCGTAGGCTCCTCGTTTTCTTTATTTGGCTCTACATTCCCTGTCTTGTCCCTGCTAGCTTGCCTCACAGCTTGCCGCTCCTGCATCTTAGCCTTAAGAAGTTGGAGGTATTTAGGACATGCTGTGCATCTAGCTCTGTGGCCCTCGTCGTTACATACGTAACATTTAGGGAGTACCGCCTTACAGTCACGGGCTAGATGGTCCTTCTGCCTTAGCGGTAGCATTTATGCTTGCCTGCCTTCTTGTTTTTACACGCAAAGGCCGTGTGCCCGATCATGGCAGTTGTAGCACGAGGAAAGGGTTATCCATCCCTTGACTCTGCAATTGCTTCCTCCGACGGCCACTATCTTCTTCAATAAGATTCTACGGGCTTCACTTCTTGGTAAGATGACCAAGAACTCCCAACTGCCTCTGTTTTTAGTAGCCCTGGGAGCTTCTGTCCGAATCCTGAAACACTCTTGTATTTTTAGTATCTTCAGAATGTCCTGTTCTATAGAAGGCGCCGTGGGCAACGGGCTTTTTCCCGAAGGATAACAGTTGCTGTGGGGCCGCTGTACTGCCTGGTATCGACCTCTCCGCCCGTCTTTTGTCTGAGGACGTCTGCAAAAGTTGTGCTGCTGCCAGGTCTTTTTTCATCAACTCTTAGGATGGTTTCCCCTCCCTTATAAGTAATGACCGTGCCTATTTTTGCCCCGCTGTCCGCTGTGTTGACTAGTGGGCGCACCTTTTTAATCATGTATTCTGATGAAGAGCCTGCGGCAGGTCTGATCCTAACAGAAATATATTCCTTCTGCCCTCTCCGCAAAGTTGCCTTCGACACCGTGCTGGCGCGGCACACGTCCTTCTCGGGTAATGTCGACTTTACACTGTATCTTTCTACAGCATGCCTCTACTGCATTTCTTATGGTGCGTCCTCCCCAATGTGGAGAAATGTACAAGCCAATAGGTTTTTGAAGCCAATGTTGTGTATGCTTGTCGATGAAGCAGGCGCCTCACCGTCCTGTTCCTTTTCAGGTTCGGTTTCATCTGGGCTTTCTGGCTCAAGCTGGTGCTATTTCTGAGGATTGACACTCCCCTTGCCTGTAGAGAGGCCGCTTTTTCCGTCATCGGGAATCGCCCTGTGAGTTTTTTGAGCAGACGCTTATCCTTTTCGGGACCTTTGGTAGCAAGCATTACACTGATATCACGTGAGGAAGCAATGCTGTACGTAGTGAGGCCAGTGGTCTTGTACATAGACAGCGGCCACTTCTCCTTTATGAGGTCTATAAGTCCTCCGAGTGTTGCCGTTTCGGCCATCTGTTCCTCGAGGTGTTTCGTCTTGATCATCTCGATCTGTTTCTTTTCTAGCTTTTCCTGGCAGGCCTTGCTTCGTAGTTCTGCCGCGGGTTGGATGCTCAGTAAGGGCCGTGCCTAGTCTCTGCAACTATACGGCAAAAACCGCGGTTTTTTCTTCCAACCCTCAGCTACCTTTGTGAGGTCTTGCATACGTGCTGCATTCTCGTCGGCCTGCTTCCGGAGAATTGCTTCCTTTTTCCCCGTTTACTTTTTGGATTTCTTTAGTTCCATAACGCCTTATCGTATGATAGCTGCCTTAGTGTCCTGGGTGGTTTTGTGCTAATCTTTTAGTTCCTTAAGGTGCTCTGACTCTGCCTCTAGGTCTTCTAGATCTTTGTCCTCCTTGTTTAAACTAAGCTCCTTCTTCTTGGAGGACTTCCTTGCAGCCTAGGTTCTGTTGGTCGTGCGGGCTCGGCCGCTTTCAGCCTCCTTCGGGTTTTCTGGCGTGGTTGCCATTAGTCTCTTTTGTTTGCCCTCTTGCGCTTGCCGCATCTCTTTGGTTATCGTCGCCTTTGGTGTATTCGGCGCTTCGAGTCAGCATCCAGGTCCGTGGCAGGTTCAGCCTCTGCCATCTTGTCGGCCTTAATTTCGGCTGCCTCTATATGCTGTCCCCGTTCAGAAAAGTCTTCATCAGGGGACTCGTCGGGACCCATAAACGGGTCCATATATGTACATGTAATTTTTCTTTCCATCTTTCTTTCCCCTTTCCTCTCTCTTTTCGTTTTTATTTATTTATTTTTACTGTCTTTTGTATAATTTTCTTCTTTTTTTATTGGAAAAAACACTGCTGGGAATTACATTTTTATGTAGAAATAAATACACAGCTAGGGATTGAACTCAGGCCGGTCTTGCCGGCAGGCGTTCTATCACTGTCCGTGGCGGCTTGCTATGATTGTTATGTACAGTATCGATAATAATATGATGACTTATATACACAGTTATTTACGTACACAATGAACTATATACGTATGCACAGTAGACTATATACATATACACAGGAGTCTAAATGCATATACACATGCAGGAAGCCCGGCCAGTCTGGACTACCGAACGGCTAGAATCACTGCCCGGTCGATAGGTAACGTTCGAATTTCGAACGCTTCAAACACACGGACTCCTTTTGTTTTTAAAAAGGAAAAAGAAAATCGACTTTGTCACAGTACTTTTACTGTGATCACTAATCGCGTTGGACTCCCTACCGCTAAGGACGCTAAGTACAATTGGTCAGCCTATTACGGGGTTCAGATTCCTGCACTGCATATATATATATAGACCTTCTTTAGGTCGGCTGTATATATGTAGCGTTTTTTAAAGGTCGTAGCTGCGTCTGGCACCAAGTTAAACGAAGCAGAGACGTTTACAAAGCGTTTTTTCCAGAATGTCATGATAATCTGATTGATTCGATTGTATACTGCGCAATTTTTCCTTTCCCTTTTTACGCCAAGAAAGCTGCCCGCTGAAATATATATATATATATATATATATATGTAAAAACAAACTGTAAGATACTTTTGTTAGCTTTCATTTGCGTAGGAGCGTTCATTCAGTCGACTGTAGATATGTAGCACCTCTTAAGAGAAGGCCGTATTTGCGTTAGATACCAAGTTCAACGATAGTAGAGTGTTCACAGAGAGGTTCTCCAGAAAGCCATGATAATCTTGATTCGAGTGTGTATCGCGCTCCGCTACGCTTGTCTCTACGGGGGCAACTTTCTTGGCGTATATATATATATATATAATTTTACATGTATTACATCATATTAAGAATATAAGTAGAGCGACAAATGATTCCCGAAAACACATATATATATATATATATATATATATATATATATATATATATATATATAAATCAGCAGCAAATTTCGCCCGTAGCAACACGAAAAAAAACAATGACGGCTTCCGCTGCCCAAATTTAACATCAATAAGCAGTGCAGTGATTACATGGACAATGGCAATAGCAGTTGCACGATGTCGTACGAATTAAGATATGACGTCTAGATGACCCGATCGCCTAGAGGTTGATGTTGTTCCGAAGAGTTATACTTTCTATTTGTATTGCGCGTATCCACCAGTCGCTGGTAGATAGATTTGGTTTGCATCAACCGTAGATGGTACATAACGTGGCGCCGGCCATTGCCACGGGCGCACAGCCCGTTTGATAATACCGGCCATCAACCGGCGTAGCCAGCGTAATAGTCACCGACATTACTATTAATATGACTACTATGATGTTCAGTTATTACAATTGTGAAGTATGAACGGTTGATCCAGATTTACCACTCGCTTATTATTATTATTATTATTATTATTCTCCGCAACGAACAACTCCACCTTGACTGCGTCCACTCTTAGACTAGTAGAAATTGATACACCTCCACTGGGTCCCCTCGACAATAATAATAATAATAATTATTATTATTATTTTTTTTTTTATTATTAATATTTATTCAATTTTTCACGTTTCGTGCATTAATATTATTATTATTATTATTATTATTATTATTATTATTATTATTATTATTATTACTATTACTATTACTATAATTATTTATTTAATATGTCTTAGAGCAATACAGTTGTGAGGTGTGAATGTGTATCCTCATTATTTTATAGTTTTCCTCTGCAAACTGCCAATGAAAGCAGCTGCCTCAGAAAGTCGCCTTCGCGTGCATCTCCGGGTATTATTATTATTATTATTAGCACAATTTGAAGGTGTGAATGTGTATCCTCGTTAACTTATGGTTTCCCTTTAGCTACCCTCAGCCCATCGCACCTAATATCGACGCGGCATTTCCTCTGCAAATTGTCAATGGATACAACTGTCTCAGAAACTCGCCTTCGCGCATATCCCGACGTTTGCTTGCATTCTTCTTGTATGTACTAATAATATTACTATTGATGTTAGATTTGATACGATCACGATTCCGAAGAGACGCGCTCTCACTTTCAATATTCGGCGCAAGTAATGTATTTGTTCACGAAAGACTTGTTTTCCCTATCTCGTGATATGATCTCCTCTGGAGACTCTTTAAGACACTACACATTATACGTGGACTGGCAAAAACAGAGCAGAAAAAGCCAATGATTCTTTTCAGGATATGGTTGGCATGGTATATATATATATATATATTTATAAATAGATGATAGATATATATATATATATATATATATTTATGAATAGATGATAGATATATTTTGCGTGTGGATCCCCGGCGGAATTTGCGTATCGGCTGTGTAGCTGTCGTGCGCACCGTTACCATTAGAATGATTACCGTCTAGGCATGCCTCTTGTACTATGTTGCGGCTAGAACAAAGTCTGCTAAGGCTAATCGTTCCGGCTAATGGACTCTGAAACAGCGGCCGGTTCATCGTGACTTCGAAATAATGACAAAGCCGGCTGATAGATAAATATGTTGAGCTTCTGTTGTCCATTCTTTGGCTTTCTCTGACAGCCAGATCATCCGAGTTTGACTTGTTTGACGCCGTTTCAACACGATGTTCCACA